>JASANA010005822.1:0-16303 GCA_030248095.1 Ptycholaimellus sp. GST1_10 | reverse complement strand
GTTGAGCACTTTGCGGGTGATCTTCATCTTCTTGGAGCAGCCTTTATAGATGTCCTCCAATGCCACAGCCAGGTCGTGCATCACCGCCTGATCCTGACGTTTTCGTCCACCGCCTCAATTTGAACCATCTTCATTTCCTTATTCCACTTTCCCTCTTCTTTCATCAACTCAATCTGCTCGTTTCGACTTGCCACTCAAACTGGCGCTAAAGCTAGCGTGCGAAGCCAAACCCAGGTGGTTAATTTGGGATAAGGAAGGGGCGGTGTTGGTGGTAAGATGAGTGAGGTGTCGTAGTAGGAGGAGGTGTATTAAGAGAGGGGCGAACCACCTGAGCAGGCGCAGGAGTCTAACCATAGTGGAACCCACCTGGCCCAAAGCCACGGGCCCCGCCGCCCATGTCGAAGTCCATGTCCATCGGGTCACCACCGCGCATACCCCCGCCTCCCCCTCTAGACATGAAGACCTGAGGTCCTCCGGGTCCGCCCATGCCCATTCCAGGGCCGCCGAAGAAGCTGGCGAAGGGATCTTCGTTCCCGAAAAACTGGCTGAAGATCTAGAATAGACGTTTGGTGGAGGGGGAGGTCAGTAGATGATGGGGTTGAGGAGGGTGAACCTTCATAGGGTCGCCCTCGAACTGGTAGTGGAATGCTTGGCCAGGGTGTCCGGCGGTGGGGCCCGCTCCGCCGCCTCCGCCCATGTCCCCCTTCAGACCCTCCTCACCGAACTTGTCGTAGATGTCCTCCAAATTTTATTCTTCCTCATTATCTCAATATATTGGACTTTTCTTAATTTGGTATAGGACAGGGACTGCGCTACGCAACCTTTAAGCTGAGGTCTTTTGAGAGAAGCAAGAGCGGTTAGAGACATTACCGCATTTGCTCTCTACTCAAACACCGCCTTCAACCCTCGCCTACCATAAATGACAGTTTTACACACTTGTCATTCCTTCTCCTGCAACCTTTAAACCTACAGCCCGGCTCGGCTAAAATTTGTCAAAATGTATTGAGTTGTAGTGAGCTTCAGAATAATTGAAAGTCGTTCATACTTTCAGGAAACCTTGCCCTAAGTCTCTAGTTTATGTCCTGAAAAGCAGAGCTCATCAAATGCAAATTTAGGCATTTTATGATTGATTGAGTGAAGAGAGCTAGAAAAATTATTGTTTAAAAATGCGCCAAGTAAATTGAAAGCGTTTGAAAATGGCAAAATGAATGTCTGTGGACCCCACTAAAGCAAGTATTTCAGGGCTGCTCCAGGGGCAAAAATGTCCATATTTTTCATTTCTGGGAAAATTTTCAACGTTAATTTCATACTTTGGGCTCATTTTTCCAATGATTACAAAAATTATAAAAAAAGAAAAATTTAATTTTTTCAAAACTATCAAATTTCAAAAATAAAAAATATAAGGTAATGCAATAAATTTATATTGTTTTGAAAGAGCAAACTCTCACGGTCCCGCAAATGTCTTTAAAATTTTTATTCGTTAAGTTTGAGGCTAGTTATGGGCAAAAATGTAAAGGGATCTTAGCTACCTAACTGGCTGCAGCATGTGCTAAATCTGAGTCTCATTATCATTTTGGGCCACAACTTGCCTAATGTTATGCTTAAGAGGGGTTTTCTGTAAGGGTCAAGAAACTCAATAAACAACTTTTACTCGGATTTTTGAAAGTTGGTCTTAATCGATGGGCTATATAGTGGGATACTTGGCCCTGAAAACCGTTTTCAAAATTTCAGCTTTGTATTAGAGATATGGCCATTATTGTGCAAAGAGGTCCAAAAATGGCCCAAAATTCCGATTTTCGACATAAATTTTTTCAAATAGGCATAGCTTGAGCTAGGTTCTACCAAATTCAAAAATTCAAAAGCTCACCTGTTTCGGAACATTTAGGCAACATTATACGTGTCATTGACCTATAGTGGCATGATTTGGATGGCCGTTACAAAGGTGTGAACCAAAAATTGACCAAAACTGAAATGTTCAAATTTTGCAAATTTTTGTCAATTTCTCCAAATTTTGAGTCAAACGTAACCCTTTTTACGCCGGATTCGGAATTTTCAATCAATTTTAGATCTATTAGTACCTCTCTTTTGCCCATATTGATGAGCCCAATCCAAATCCATTAGTCAAAATTTTATGATATCTAGACCCAGTCCTATGTTATAACATAGGACAATTTGGGTGTTACAAAATTTTCGCCCTAAAAAACTTCCTATTCCTTAGGATTTCAATTTGAGTCAATTTCCTTTCAAGACTTAGTTACTCCAGCCCTATGGCAGGTACCCATGCAGAAAAATCACTGGTCACTTCAAATTTTTGCCTCCAAAGAGACCCAGACTTGAGAGCAAGTCCGAATTTCGTCCTATGCTATAACATAGGCAAAAAATGGTCAAAAATATTTCTGTCTTGAAATTTGATTCCAATGCCCAAAATTCAAAATATGGACTCAAATACACCTGAAAATAGTATATTCTGATGTGGTTTTATGTTTAAACATAAAACTGCATGCATCCAAATTTGGTCTAATTTAGGCCAAAAAATGACCACAAACTGAAACAGCTGAAAGTCTTCAATTAAAAACAAATGGCTAAAAAAATATTATTTTCAGGTGTATTTGAGTCCATATTTTGAATTTTGGGCATTGGAATCAAATTTCAAGACAGAAATATTTTTGACCATTTTTTGCCTATGTTATAGCATAGGACGAAATTCGGACTTGCTCTCAAGTCTGGGTCTCTTTGGAGGCAAAAATTTGAAGTGACCAGTGATTTTTCTGCATGGGTACCTGCCATAGGGCTGGAGTAACTAAGTCTTGAAAGGAAATTGACTCAAATTGAAATCCTAAGGAATAGGAAGTTTTTTAGGGCGAAAATTTTGTAACACCCAAATTGTCCTATGTTATAACATAGGGCTGGGTCTAGATATCATAAAATTTTGACTGATGAATTTGGATTGGGCTCATCAATATGGGCAAAAGAGAGGTACTCCTAGATCCAAAATTAGTTGAAAATTCCGAATCCGGCGTAAAAGGGTGACGTTTGACTCAAAATTTGGAGAAATTGACAAAAATTTGCAAAATTTGAACATTTCAGTTTTGGTCAATTTTTGGTTCACACCTTTGTAACGGCCATCCAAATCATGCCACTATAGGTCAATGACACGTATAATGTTGCCTAAATGTTCAGATACAGGTGAGCTTTTGAATTTTTGAATTTGGTAGAACCTAGCTCAAGCTATGCCTATTTGAAAAAGTTTATGTCGAAAATCGGAATTTTGGGCCATTTTTGGACCTCTTTTCACAATAATGGCCATATCTCTAATACAAAGCTGACATTTTGAAAACGGTTTTCAGGGCCAAGTATCCCACTATATAGCCCATCGATTGAGACCAACTTTCAAAAATCCGAGTAAAAATTTTTCTCGACCCTTACAGACACCCTCTCTTAAAAGGCTCATATTAAAACACAAAGTATAAAATTGTTTCCTCTATTAATCTAGGAAACTTAAATTAAAAGCAAAGTATCCATCAAACTGCTTGCCTTTGCATGTGCTTTGCAAAAGATTTGATTTTTTTCTTAAATCGCAATTTTTCTAGCTCTTTTCACTCAATCAATCATAACATACCTGAATTTGCATTTGATGAGCTCTGCTTTTTAGGACATAAACTAGAGACTTAGAACAAGTTTTCCTGAAAGTATGAACGACTTTCAATTATTCTGAAGCTCACTACAACCTAGTACATTTTGACAAATTTTAGCCGAGCCGGGCTGTACATGAACACTATTTTTGTTATCATTCAATTATTTATATTTTTATGACAATCTATTCTAAATATTAATATAATACATGATCCCATTGAAAAGACCAAATAAAATTAAATGAGAGAGAAAACTGGCTGAGTACCTTTTTCTTGGCATCAGAAAGTACGTCATAGGCCTCAGCAATCTCCTTGAACTTCTCCTCTGCTCCAGGGCTTTTGTTTTTATCTGGATGGAACTTGAGCGCCATTTTTCGATACGCCTTCTTGATTTCATCGTCAGCAGCTCCTGCAAATGCCGCTCTCATTGCTCAATTCCTGCTCCAGAACAGTGCTAATGTGACTTGGGCAGAGCTAAAGAAGTGGGGCAGAATGAATGGCCTTCTCAACGGCGGAACACGATGAGAAAAGGTCAATGAACCACAGCCTACATTTCTATTCAGTGCTTCCTTCAATTTGGTGGATAGAAAAAAGTTTAAACCCAATAATTATAATTTTAGATTTTAGAAACTCAATTTTAGACCCAGTTACAAACCAAAAAATCATTTAAGTTTTATGCGTCAGGAACAAGTTTTTTGTACACTGGATTTTAGTCATGCCCTCAACACAGTGTAACATAATACAAAAATCTTTCTTTCTGTCCATATTTAGAACAACGGAATTTGTCGTTAACGAAACAAAAAATGAACTTAACGGGCAGAAATTTGAACGCGGCAACAATAATGAGCCAGTTAAAAACCGGTCCAGTATCCGGATGACACATGAACAATCTGAAAATAGCCACACATAAGATGGAAAGTACTAGCCTTTGGCGAGGCCGAGGCATTTGTAGTAGTCTTTGCCCATAGCAGTGAATAAGGAGGAAGCTGGAAGCTTTGGTTAGCAGGGTTGGTGGTGGTTGGAAGTGATGGGGGGAGGGGGCGAGGTAGGGGGATGTGTACACACGCGCCACGCCCCTCTTCCCGAACCTTCGCGAACTCCGCCTCTTGCAGAAGGAGCACAGCGACTTGCTCCATCGCTCCCCCGTCAAGCAAGCAAGCTCCGCTTTGTCTTCAACACCTCGCCTACGGTCTTCCCAGGCTCGGGTGAGGTTTTCCGGGGGAAAAAGGAGGAGGGCTCGGTAGCGGGGAAAGGGGGCCTTATTTCATCGAATCCCCTCGCTGCCCCCGGTTAGGTGCTGGCTGGAAAGCTTAGGCACTAGCCTCCCTCCCTCACTTCTCTCCCCCCCCCCCCCCGCCCCACACCTCCCGGGCTAGAACAACTGGCGGAAGGGCGCGCTGGCACAAGTTCACCCTGCTAGCATACTCTTCCTCCCTCCTCCTACCCTCTCTTCCTCCCTCCTTTCACTCCTCCCTTCACTACTCTACTTTCCCACTCATCCCTCCTCCGACGCACCTTGTGACGTACATTGCGAATCCGATTTGTAATAATAATATGCTTAATGGTCCTTTGCCTTTCTTGACGTTTGATTATGGGGTTTTTAATCTTTAAATCAGGTGAAGATGATTTCTGTAGATTTTGTTATATATTCTAAAATTTTGCTCAATTTGACTCGTCCTGCTTGTTTAGCCTAACGTGCGTGAGGCATATGTGGAAAACATTGAGGAGTGTGATGCGAATGCTAAAAGCGCTGATGGGGTGTGTGAGTGGGCGACGGGGTGGGAAAGCGAACCATCGCTGTCAGAGCCTTCCCGAGAACCTGCTCGAAATGCCCGGCAACCCCGACGGACGCCGGTGAAGCCTTCCTCATAGAAAACCCTCGCTTTCCTGCTCATCCTCCTCTTGTTCAGGTTCCCCGTGACGACGGTGGAGGGACGAGGGAAGTGCCGCGGGTGTCTGCGAGTGACGGAGAACGAAATCACCCTCCATCGCCCCCGACACCCGGACGTTGTCTGGCCTCTCCACTACCTCCGCAGGTTAATCACTACACTACATCTCCACTACCTCCCAGCCCCAGCCCTTTCACAGATATGGGCATGAGCCGGGTATCTTCTCGTTCGAGTCCGGGCGACGATGTGAAAGCGGGCCTGGCATCTTCACCTTCCACTCACCCCACGCCCGAGACATCTTCCATCTCGTCCAGGCCTACATTCACGTACCTCACTCACCTTTCAACTAGGCCTATTTTTTACCCATAAATAATGAAGTCAGGTTTGGTAAATATACTGCTATCATATTGCTATCATACTTCATCAGCAGGCATGATTGTCGAGGACAGGCCAGTTGGAAATAGAAAAGGAAGCTGTAACTGCAGAACAGTGCAACGACAGCCTCACAGCTGAGCGGCGGCAGCCTGAACGCAGTGGTCGTGGAGCGCTCGCGTCGCATGGAGACTCGCCCCAGCTCCAGCGCCTTCTCCTCCTCCTCTCGCCGACCCTCCTCCACCAACCTGGAAGACTCACAGGCCAACTACCTACAGCCAAACTCACAGCGCCGCCAGCTTCGTCTACACAGCGCCGGGGACCTGCCGCGCGGCACCGCCAGCGACGGCGACGACTACAACCCTACTCTCACCCTACGCCCTCAACAGCCTAACAGGTACTCCACTATTGCCTCATAGCCCATCCACAGTCACCATTCCCACTCGCAGGAACAGACGTCCACAGTCCCTGTCTCTGTTGACCGCGGAGACGGCGCCCTTTCCCTCTGCCTTGGCATCGCCTCCATCGGACAACGTCTTTTCCTCTCCTCAAATCGATCCTCAGCCAAGTTCCACATTCTCACCAATCCCCCCTCTGAACCAAGAGCGATGCGCACAATTCCAGTCAATGCCTACATGAACGTTGAAATGAGCCACTCATCGCCTAGACATCATCGCCATTGCCACTCCGAGGTCCTCTTCCATCAGTTTGTCTGTTTGCGTAAAACGTTGGGGTGGATTTAGGTGGGAACATCAGGGACGAGTCCGCAGAAGGAGCGAGGGCTGGCCTACGTGAACGTGGAGGAGGGAGGAGGAGCCCCGTTGGACTACGTCCTCCTCAACGTGGACGCCAACACTCCCACCCCCCGCATCAGCCCCGCCAACAACCAGGTATTTCCTACCCCCTCCACAATCCTTCTCCTGCCCAGACAGCCTAGTCGCCTTAGCAGAACTTCCTGTTCGACGAGGATGCGGAGGGCGCCGCCCGCTCCAACTACGCCCTCATCGACACCAATCGAACACGCGCCCTCAAGACATTCGCCCGCAACGCCACTCGCTATCGACACTCCTCCGCCCAGCCTCTTGCCTGAATTCTCACTCATCCTTCTTCCCTCTTTCATTTCCTTCCTCTCAACCTCTTTCTCCTCCCTAGCATCAAATGTGTTTCAAATTTCTTCTTGCCTGCTAGTCACCAAAGTGGAAGTTTGTCAGGTTTTGATGCTTCAATACACAACTGCTGTCCTTCATCCAGTTAATTAGGGTTCTACGCCAGCATCGATTATCTCGTAAGGCAAGAAAATAAAGAACACTGTTGGTCAACATTCTTCGTGACACGAGGAAGTATTTCAAATAAAAGCATCAGATATACAATGAAGATTGAAAAAAAATACTTAAGAATGCATTTAGACTGGTTCAAAATTATCCGGCAGGCACCAATTACCTTAATTTGTTTCAATTGCCCTTTTCAACGTTCAAAAAAGAATCAGCAAACACCAAACCAAGTTCTGGATGCCTTCTACACGTAAAGCCTGCGCCGCAATCGCGTCTCCTTTCACACCTTCAGCGAAATTCTTGCCCTTTACAGCTTTTACCGTTTTATTTTATGTCGGAGCTCATAAACCTTGGTAAATATTCCTAGAACCAGCTAAAAGTTGTATAACATAAATATAAATAATCGTCGCTTTCCACCAACAATGGTAAATTAGAATCGTACAAACCGATTTAGGCACATTCGATCCTCCCCATTACCATTTCCTGTAAGAGACAATGGGTTGAGTGAATTGTAAGAGAAAAAGGTCTCAGAGCTAGCCAGGCGCGATACGAAATACTTTGGGATGATGGCCTTCGGCAAGGAGGCTGCCATTGTGAAAGCGGGGGCGGATACGGGCGAAGTACTCTTCACCTGTCGCCAAATTCCCCAACGTCCAGTCTCCCACACTCGCATCGTTTATTGACACCTTACCAACACCACTTTCTTCATTCCTCCCACCTTCACTACGCCTTCCAATTTCACTATCTCGTGCTCGGCTCATGTTTGGTGAAATGGAAAGGAGTGAATAGGGCGGGAGACCTCTCTCCAGTGTTCGCTGTGCTCGTCGTCCATGTCTCCGCTCCGAATCCACATGAGAACGGCGCCTGCAGCCAAATGGCTTTTCGTCTACCACCGGCATGGGAAGAAGGACCATTGAGGTGCGGGCGCAATGAAGGTGGATAGGTCCAGCGAATGCGCACTGCGCTGGCATTGTAGCGACTCAGCATCACTTCCAGCTTCGGTGCCTCCGACCGTTATAGAAGAGGTGGAGAGGATTGAGGAGATGCGGAGTGTAGTGCTGAGATGGCGCACTGGCTTTGGCTGGCGCGTCGTGATTTGGCGCGCCAGGCAGTGGCTGGTGTATCGCCTCGCTTCGCGTTGTGTGGCGGGAGGCGGGAAGGGCTTGTGTGCGAGAGTGCATGTATTGCGTGGTTTTTTTGGCTTTGAGCTTGTATATTTCTTTGTCTCTTTCTCGTATATGTTCTGGTGGTGAATGCCTAAATGTTTAGTAACCTCTATAGACCGCGGAGCGGCCCTTTGGGCCGCTCCGCGGTCAAAAAAGTAATGTTTTAAATGCTCTGGGACCGGTTCCACCGCTCCAGATCTTCCTAAAATATTATTACCTTTCAGAAAAAAAAAGTTTGTCCAAATCCGTTGAGATTTCGCCATTTCTCAACATACCCCATTTTTCAACATTTCTACCTAAAAAGTAATGTTTCAAATGCTCAAAATGCGGTTCCCCTTTGCCGGATCTTTCTAGAATATTATTACCTTTCAGGAAAAAAAACGTTTGACCAAATCCGTTGAGAATTCGCCCGTTCACAGAGTTTCCAGATATATATAAATATATATATATATATATATATATATATATATATGAGGACAAAAGTTAAGTAACCTCTATAGACCGAGGAGCAGCCCTTTGGGCCGCTCCGCGGTCAAAAATTTGGCTAAACTACGTTTTGTAGCATTTTTCTCATAGTCCTTTTCAGAGAAGGTTATTCCAAGTTTGGCGCAAAAGTCAATGTGCTCACGAATTTCCTCTGAAGATTGGGGTTTTCCTCCAGCAGCAATTTTATTGGCGATTTGGGGTCCGAGGACGTTTTGGAACAGTGTTGTTGAACTTTGATTCCAGTGCCACATTTTGATCCAGCAAAGAATTTTGTAGCCATGTTTGATGGCCAATTGCAGCTCCATTGATGTATAAGTGCCAAAAATGGATCTATCAGAAGTTTCATAGTGATTGCAAAAATCTTGGTTAGACTCAAGAGCACAAGAATGACACAAGTGGAAAAGTAAACGACCATCTACATGCTCAGGTAGAACAGGTATACAAAAATTTTGGGGAGGTAAAATTTCAACTTGCGCAACACCAAAAAAATCTTCAAGACTGGGAGCTTTCAAGCCTATGTTAGGATCAGGATCAAGATCAATGCCTACATAAATAGTTGGAGGGCCAATCGGCATTCTCTCATTTTTACATGCTACATTAATAGATGGATAAAAACTAGCAAAATCAACAGAATCCATTTCATAACCATAGGGAACAGGTGAAATTGAATGAAAAAATGCTTCTGTTCTGCCTCCAAACATGGCATCAGCAAGCTTGAGGTTTGTGCATTTATAAATTTGAGATGGAGAAGGCTTTAAATATGAATGTCTGGGTATGGCATAGTACATATATTTGAAAAACAAGTATATGGCGCAAAGCGCAATAGGTGACCGCGGAGCGCATCCTATATATGAAATGTTGTCACTCAATAAAGCAAGTCTGTGGTTTCTCAATCAATTTCAGAAGTAAGCACAGATTTAGAATCAACATATAAGACTTGTGAACAAAAAATCAATTCTCAAGACTTCAGGTATTACAGCACACAAACCATATATTACAATTTTTCAATTTTCTACCCAGAAAAGTAATGTTTCAAATGCCTCGGGACAAGTTCCACCCCTCCAGATATTCTTTAAATTTTATTACCTTTCAGCAAAAAAAAGTTTGTTCAAATCCGTTGAGATTTCACCATTTCTCAACATACCCCATTTCTCAACATTTCTACCCAAACAGGTAATGTTTCAAATGATCCAGGACTGGTCCCACCCCTCCTGATCGTTGCAAAATGTTATTACCTTTCAGCAAAAAAAAGTTTGTCCAAATCCGTTGAGATTTCACCACTTCTCAACATACCCCATTTTTCAGCATTTTTACCCAAAAAGGTAATATTTCAAATGATCCAGGACTGGTCCCACCCCTCTTGATCGTTCTAAAATGTTATTACCTTTCAGGAAAAAAACACTTTGTCAAACTCCGATGAGAATTGAGCCTTTTACAGCATACCCAAATTTTCAACCTTTCTACCCAAAAACGTAATGTTTCAAATGTTCCGAGACTTGTTGCACCCCTCCAGATCTTCCTAAAATTTAAATACCTTTCAGGAAAAAAAAAGTTGGTCAAAATCCGATAAGAATTGAGCCTTTTACAGCATACCCAAATTTTCAACCTTTCTACCCAAAAACGTAAAGTTTCAAATGCTCCGAGACTTGTTGCACCCCTCCAGATCTTCCTAAAATTTAAATACCTTTCAGGAAAAAAAAAGTTTGTCAAAATCCGTTGAGAATTGAGCCTTTTACAGCATACCCAAATTTTCAACCTTTCTACCCAAAAAAAGTAATGTTTCAAATGCTCAAAATCCGGGTCTACCCCTCCAGATCTTCCTAAAATAGCATTACTTTTGAGGAAAAAAAAGTTTGTCCCAATCCGTTGAGAATTCGCCCGTGGACAGCATTTCCAGGAACATATATATATATAGGTGCTCTACGCACTACATAGGTGGGTCCTGTGTTACCACAATTCATGCTTGATTTCCCACTAGATTTTGTATTACCACAATTCATACATAGGTGGGTTTGGTTACCAGATTCAATGTATATTGTTAATATTCATCACAAATAATATATCACCAAATAATACACAAAGTAAAATATCATAAAATAATATAACACAATTAATATATGCATCACAAATATCAATGTGGTATATATTCCATCAGGTCCATATATTGGTAGTAGACAGTTCACACCTGTAAATAATATATTCTCACATTTAAAAGAGATAAAAAAGAACTAAACCTTTAATCACCCATTATAAGTACATAATCATAGGTAGGGTAGAATGCAACTCTTTTCACATGTCTACAATATATATATTTAGGTGGGTCATAGAAATATATATATATATATATATATATATATATATTACCAAAAGATATTAATCATTATAATTACACCATCACAACCATGGTAGCAAGCTTTGTTTTCATTCCATATAAACCATCCATTATAATTACAGCATCATACCCACAAAGAAGTAAGCCCTTTCCTCATCCCATCTGAAACACAGAATTAATATATATATTACCAAATTTTTGAAATCTAACCATAAAAACTTCTACCACATTAACATCCCCACCCATTATAACTACATGATCAAGGTTATGACAGTAAACCTTCCTTTTATCATATCTGCAGCACATTTTTATCACAGAATAAACATATATACAAATATATATATATTTAGGTGGGTTATATAATACCAAATTTTGAAATAAAACTAACCATTTATACAGCTAATAAGCTCGATCCAGAGGTCTGTAAATAATACATATTATTCCAAGACTTGGTGGATTAATCTATATACCACACATAAACAATCTTAGGTTTTGCATACCTATAAATATCATATATTATTGCCAAAACCCATGGCGGGGGTTTGCCACCTTAGCAAACCCCCGACATGCTAGAGCAGCAATATTATTTATTATTATATAGTGGGTTATGCTAACCCAAAAAGTATCTCTTATCTATATTTTACCTGCAATTGAAGTAGGGGAAATTTTTTATTCAGCTTAAATTGAATTCTACTTGGGACTGAAGTGGATGAAATTTTTTCTGAGCAAAGAAATAAGTTTAATACCTTAGATTGTGAACTTTGTGCACTGTAAAAATTATCGTCAGTCCAATGTAAAACTGGATTAATTAATGATAAGAGAGCACCTTACTTTAATGGCAATTGATTTGGTCAAAATGTAGTTGGCTCCCAAATTTCGCAGAATTTACCCATTAGTTGAGATATAATTTTTTTTTAAATTTCAAGTCCCAAATTTTGTCTATTTCTTGCAAACTATCATATGTACGTTAATTTAGACCAAGGCATATTTTTTTATAATCAATTGCAATTAATTGCAATGGAGATAGGTAGCAGAGCCAGTTAAACATTTTTTTTGCTATATATATTTTTAAAAAATGTTTATACATTTTACTTTTTTTCGGGAGCTCAGATTTTAAATACATATTAGTATTTTGGCCAGGTGCTCTCTTATCATTAATTAATCCAGTTTTACATTGGACTGACGATAATTTTTACAGTGCACAAAGTTCACAATCTAAGGTATTAAACTTATTTCTTTGCTCAGAAAAAATTTCATCCACTTCAGTCCCAAGTAGAATTCAATTTAAGCTGAATAAAAAATTTCCCCTACTTCAATTGCAGGTAAAATATAGATAAGAGATACTTTTTGGGTTAGCATAACCCACTATATAATAATTTCATCCACTTCATACAGGGGCAAGGCCCCTATGCATGGAGACGAAGATGGGGTTGGTGATCAGCTGCTTGTTCACCACGGCCATGAAAAACAGATACCATAATCTACATCCCAAATTACCTATATGATGTTATGTGTAGGGTCAAAAACCCTTTAATATGCCTCGAGATGAAGTTGATGATGGCCTGCTTGTTAACCATGGCCTAGTGCAAGCCCATGGAGACCAGCTAGAAGCAAACGAGTGCCAGAATCATAAGCTACGTCCAAAATTACCTATATGAAGATATTTGTAGGCACAAAAACCCTTTAGAATGCCTCAAGACGAAGTTGGTGATGACCTGCTTGTTCACCACGGCCTGGTGGAAGCTTATGAAGACCAGATGGAAGTAAGCGGGCGCCACAATCGTATTCTACGTGCAAAGTTACCTATATGGTGCTGTTTTCTAGACCAAAAACCCTTTACAATGCCTCAAAATGAAGTTGATGATGACCTGCTTGTTCACCACGGCCTTGTGCAAGCACAAGGAGACCAAGTAGAAGCAAACGGAGGCCACCATCGTAATCTACGTTCAAAATTACCTATATGGCGCTGTTATATTGGCAAAAAACCCTGTAAAAAGCATAAATATAGAGCTGGAATTGAAAAAACATGCAAAACCCCCCAAAAACTGAATTTTTACCCAAAAAGTTGATGTTTCGACCTAAAAAACGCGGAAAATGCCCAAAATAAAGGTGCCTTGATACTTTTTTGGCCCGATTTACCCTAGAACCGTTGAGATCTCCGCCCCAGAAGCAGCCAAAGTGTCTGCAACAGTGCGCACGGACGGACGGACGGACGGACGGACGGACGGTCGGTGTGCGCCCGGACACCGGACATTTTTTTAAAAAAGTTTTTTGGAAATAACTTTTTTAATAAGGCACTAAAAAATTTTTGTCCAAAGAGGACCCCCCATAATTCGACCACGGCGCGTCGATTGAGTCTATTTGCAGCGCTCTACGACGTCTGTGTGACGAGATACAGCCTGCCAAACTTTGGGAAAGCTGCAATTGGTTGTGTTGCTCGATAAGAGGGGCTTGGCGCTACCGCTCCGCTAACGCTCCGCTCGCGCAAGCCCAATATTCCCTGGTTTTGCACATGTGTGCAAAACCAGGTGGTTCTGAATTATCAAACCAAAATTATTGCCAACTCTAATATTTTTCTAAAATATTCATGCGACAATCAGAATTGAAAGTTGGATTCTAGTTATGGAAATTGCAGTGCTGCAATTTCCATGTGTAGGAGTTTCCGGATGGTGGAGAGGAAACTCCCTGGATTTTATACACTATTTATTGCTAAAATTGTGGTTTTGCATCACAACGTATGCAAAACCACCCACGAGACTAAATTTCATGACTATATTTTCATAGAGGTTTTGCGGTAGCAAAAACCTTTATGTATATACTGCATGAGGTTTGATGACCAACGGGCATCAAACCGACTAAACCCTTTACATGCGAGTATAACACGATTTATAAATCGGGTTATACTCGCAGGTAAAGGGCCAGTATCCCATTTAACTAAAATCCAAAAGCCAAAACCCATGGGTTTGCAGAGCAAACCCCCCACCTCTAATATTCTCTAATATACAAACATTTTCCACAGGCACATTCAAAAATGTTTTCCATGGAAAGCTTTTTGAATGTACATGTGGAAAAGGTTGTGTGTGCTAAATTGACCTGTTTTACGGGCGTATTCAAAAGGTTTCTGGAAGAAAGCTTTTGAATAGGGGCGTAAAATAGGTTTTATGCATTCTGTATATTGTGTGTATTACATTTTCCACAGGCTACCGGGTGCGTCTTCCAAAAGTTGACAAAATTTGATTCACAATATCTCAAGCCCATTAAAAGCTAAAGAGTTGAAATTTTTACTGAAAGTAGGCCCAGGCGTAGTTAGTTTGTGTATAAATTTGCAGATTATTTCAATTAGCCAAACTGGAGATATGATCATTTTTGTAAAATCACTCAAAAAATCAAAAGTTCAACATTTCAGCATTTTTTCATACACATTTGAAACGTGATTTCTCTCTCCCAATAAAAGCTTTTGGGCTCAAAATTTAACACAAGTTGGCTCTAAGGGTGGTTTACTTACATACCAATTTTTAGCTCTCTATGTGCTTCCTATGTTGAGAAATAGCCTTCAAAGTACATCCACCGTTTAGCCATGTCTGTGCTATATGGCCAGGCCAGCCAGACAGTGCTGCAGAACCATAGGAATGGTTAAGATGGATGTACTTTGAAGGCTCTTTCTCAACATAGGAAGCACATAGAGGGCTAAAAATTGGTATGTAGGTAAACCACCCTTAGAGCCAACTTGTGTTAAATTTTGAGCCCAAAAGCTTTTATTGGGAGAGAGAAATCACGTTTCCAATGTGTATGAAAAAATGCTGAAATGTTGAACTTTTGATTTTTTGAATGATTTTACAAAAATGATCATATCTCCAGTTTGGCTAATTGAAATAATCTGCAAATTTATACACAAACTAACTACGCCTGGGCCTACTTTCAGTAAAAAGTTCAACTCTTTAGCTTTTAATGGGCTTGAGATATTGTGAATCAAATTTTGTCAACTTTTGGAAGACGCACCCGGTACATTTTATCGCAGGTAATATCGCAGGTAATATCATGCATTCAGTGGTACAGATTCACTTTTTTCAGTAAAGCAGATCACACAGGCGTGTTCAGGTGTTGATGGGTCGAATGCAAACTGTAAACACACAATGATTATTGCAATCAAAACCATGTAAAGGCTAACCTCTAAATCCAAGATTCCTTGAGTTCCACCCTTTTCACTGCATTTACCCAGCTCTACTGGCCAGATAGTTTTTCCTTGTAAAAACTGTGTCATAGTTAAACGTGATGGAGCAGTTGTATCTTTTATATTACCAAAAATTTCCATCAATGCTAGATAAGGAATTTTTGCATCAGTCTTAGATTTATCCAGATTTTTGCTTTCAGTATCTACAACAAATTTTGTTTCAATGGGTTCAGTCAAAATATCTCTTCCATTTAATTTCACATTAAATGTTGAGCAATTCATGTGCTCAAAATAGGTGCAAGCAGTGTTGAAATCCCCATATAGAGCTTTCTGCTTAATAAATGCAATATAAATCCGATTTGGTAACGGTGCTCCATTTAATACATCCAACCACTTCCAAACTGTATGCCCCTTAGACATGGTTTTGATTTTACAATCTAGTCGATTGAAAAAGAGTGAGGCATGAGTTTTCAGAGCCTTTTTAGGTTTATTCAATATTGCAGTATTAATGGCCAACCGCCTAACATAGATGGATGCATATTCCATCTTAATTTTATACTTCTTATTATTCTGTATAGTGCAAATGCTGAAACTATCAGGGGCTCGACGTAGCTCTATCCCTAATTCTACTCCAGGTGGTAGGTACTGCCTTGCACTCAGTAAGATATCACAATACAATCTACCATACAATGTTACTTTGTTACTTTTTTTCCAGATATCATCAAATGAAGCCATCTTATCTGTATGAATTTTGACACCAGTTAATTCGGACTGAAACAATTTACATTCATTACTACCATCCAGATTAGCCCACATATCACGGTTTTCTTCACCAGCACCAATACATCTCATCAGATTAGATGTGAGTGCATAATGAGGGTGATTACTCACAACATCAGAATCAAATCGAACACATGAAGTTTGTGTTAGACTATGCATACCATTAAAGTCTAGAAACGGCATATCATTCTGACCACAATCCTT
>JASANA010005821.1:0-14233 GCA_030248095.1 Ptycholaimellus sp. GST1_10 | reverse complement strand
TCCCAGCCAAAATCGCCTCGAATCGCTAGAATGTTTTGTGAGGAGGAAGTAACGCTAAGCAGAGACATCCAAGAGCTCTCTTGCAAAATTGGACAACCTGTAAATGTGGTGAAAAAGTCATGGAACCAAGTGTCAAGCAAATACAAGAAGCAAATAATTCTACAGTTCACTAGGTCTACCGAAACAGACTCTCTCATTTGGTGCATGGAGAAGGCACTATCGAAGTGCTGAGAACAATGTGACCACTGCGAATTGCTAAAAGACATTCTGTCAAGAAGCTACAGAGCAGGCATCTTCGATTCAGCTACAGGAGGCTGGAGCTGCCAGGAACCATTATGTAGCAATACTTGACGAAGCCACAGAGAACCTTCACAAGTTCAAGCAGCATCAATTGCGAACAACTGTCCAAGAACAAGCTCGGCAAAACAACATCCAGGCGATGGAACAGACACATTCCACATAACGTTAGCCAGCATTTTCTAGTTAACTTATAATTTTATCCACATTATATGGTTATTTTCAAATCTGAATATCACTTCTGGTCCAAGGTCTCAGGAGCCATGGATTGGGAGGTATAGGTAAAAAAGACCTGAATTTTCAGAAAATGGGTCTCAAACGTCGCTGATGAGATTTTTTTAACAAAATAGCAAAAAAAAGTGAATTTCGAAATCTGTGCAGATTGAGTTTTTTGGAGAATAACTTTGCGGATAGGGCCTCACAGTCAGGGTAGACTGATTACAAATAAAATGTGCTAGCTCGTCAAGTACGGTTCAATGGTTGTCGAATCATCAAATTTGGTTGAGGAGAAAAATGAGTTATGAGTGGTCAAATTTTTAGCTATTTTCAAAATTTCAAAAATTTGCCAAAAATCGAATTTCAAGTTTTACAGATCCACAGGCCACCAAAAGTTTAGGAAGTGCTATCTAGTTTCGAAAAAAATATAAAAAAGGGGGTCAATTTCGGTCCCAGGGCCCACATCCTCCTCCCCTCCGCTTTCAACTCTTTTTACTTTTTCTCTTGACCTCCTCTTCCTCCTTTCCTCTCCCCCTTCCCCACCTTCACCTCCAACTGCGGCAGCCCCACCAGCTCCAACAGCGTCGACGGCTATTTAGAGAAGGTATGTCGGCCCTGCTCAACACCACCAGCACCAACGGGCTTCCTTCTCCTTCCTCCTCTTCCCCCATCTTCCCCTCCTGCTCCCACCTCCTCCATCTCCCCTCCTCCTCTTCCACCTTCCGCGAGCCTCTTCCATCCTTTTCCATCTCATTCTTGACCTATTGCCATGTAATGATAATTAGCGACCCTCATCCACCTCCACACACACCACAACCTGATAGAGAAGGGTCCAGCTGCTGACGCAGTAGCTTTAGGTCAACCCACTTAGCCACAGAGCCCCTAAAAATCATGCAACATGACATTGGTTTGTCCCGTTGTTTGGCTCCATTTTGGTGCAAGCTGCCTTTCTCGTACTGTGTCCCTTCCTCTCCCACTCACCCACTCATTGTCCTCTCAGAACTCACTCCTGAGCATTGGCACTACGAATTCCAAACATCCCACCTGAGGAATGACTCAGGGAGGAGGGTGGCTTGTCAACGAGCCTAAAAGAAAAGGGTCTAAAGAAGTAATGAGATGCCCAGGGGCCAGATGCGAGGGGATCGATGAAAAATAGTGACTGATCGTTCTCTCCTGCTTGGAAACCCATCACAGGGGACAAAGAAAGATGAAGAGAAAGCATGGGGAGCAGGTGATGGCAGCTATGCTGATAGCAATGTGCCTTTTCAGTCCAGCTGTGGCCAAGCCCAGTCCCCGATCCACCAACCACCTCGGCGCCACTGCAACCCCTTCAGCCCAAGAAGCCAGAAACACTCTTCTCCACAGAGCAACAGTATTGGAAGGACATTCTTTGGAGCCACCACTGAGGAACGGCTCGTGAAGTCTTCCAAATCTGTCACAGGCACAGCGGTGAAGGTAGGCCCTTCCTTTTCCCAGAGTGAACGAGAGACTGCTCCATTTATGGAAAACAAGCTTAGCATTTCATACCGTGAGGTGGATTGGTGGCTTCCTGTTATGGAAGGACCTAAGCGCACCGATCTCTGCATAGTGCATTCCTGGAAATGGTCATGACCACTACACAATGGGATTGGCCTTACTTTCTTTTCCAAAACTGGGGAATCTCCAATCACATCGAGAAAATGAATGTGCCAGCAGACGAATGCCATGACACTGGACAAACTACAAGTTCAGGGGATCAAGCTGGCGCAGATGGACAAGTCCTTCGGTCCACTCAATTAATCCCCTGCACTATGAGAGTGGCATTGCTGCTTCATGACTAACGTCTACAAGACTGTCAACCTCTACCTCCTCGAAGGGACAGTGAGAATGCAGGACACCAGGCTCTCACCCCGGACCTCGGCTCTCTCAAAGGATGAGTGCTGGATAGAGAAGGAGAGCTGTGTTCAGCCTCAGTACACCATCGTCTGGAATGACACACCGATCCTCATGTTCTGCCCAGACGTCTCCTCTGCCCATTGTTCCCCCTTCATCACAATGCCTTTGTCTTCACCTCCCCCCTTCTTCTCCAGCCCCTCCTCCAAATCCAGACCTTCTGGAAGGTTCGATGTGCTGCTGATTGGTTGCCCCTACACCCCCTCCCCATCCATCCCCTCGCATACTTAAACCCTCCTCTGGCCACCTCAGCTCATTCTACCCCCAATCCTTCCCACTCCCAACTCCTCCACCACCGTCATGCTCCCCTCCTCCAACTCCCTCCTTTCCCTCACCCTCACCCACATCCTCCCTCCCTTCCTTGCTTTCAACTCTCCCGACCCTCCTCTTGTCTTCTTCCTCTCCCTCTTTGCCACCTTCACCTCCAACTTGGAGGAGGAGACCGAGCAGGCTCCAGGAGAGTTGATAGCTGAGGGGAGGAGGATGTGGGTGAGGGGGAGGGAAAGGAGGAGTTGGAGGAGGACATGAGGGCGGTGGAGGATTGGGGGTAGAATGAGCTGAGGCGGCTAGAGGAGGGTTTAAGTATGCGAGGGATGGATGGGGAGGGGGTGGGGGGGACCAATCAGCAGCACATTGAACCTTCCAGAAGGTTTGGACTTGGGAGGAGGGGCTGGAGTAGAAGGGGGGAGGTGAAGACAAAGGCATTGTGATGAAGGGGGACGATGGGCAGTAGGAGACGTCTGGGCAGAACATGAGGATCGGTGTGTCATTCCAGACGATGGTGTACTGAGGCTGGGCACAGCTCTCCTTCTCTATCTGGCATCCTTTGAGAGAGCTGAGGTCCGAGGTGAGAGCCTGGTGTCCTGCGTACACTGTCCCTTTGAGGAGGTAGAGGTTGACAGTCTTGTAGATGTTGGTCGTGAAGCAGCAATGCCACTTGTAGTGCAGGGATTGATTGGTGGACCAGAGGGACTTGTCCATCTGCACCAGCTTCAATCCCCTGAACTTGTGGTTTGTCCAAGTGTCATGGCATTCGTCTGCTGGCACATTCATTTTCTCGATGTGATTGGAGATTCCCCAGTTTAGAAAGGAGGTGAGGCAATCCCATTGTGTAGTGGTCATGACCATTTCCAGGATGCACTGTGCGGTGGGTGCGCTAGGTCCTTCCATAGCAGGAAGCCACCAATCCACCTCACGGTATGAATGCTCAGCTTGTTTCCCATAGATGGAGCAGTCTCTCGTTCACTCTGGGAGAAGGAAGGGCCTACCTCCGCCGCTGTGCCTGTGACAGATTTGGAACTTCACGTTCCTCAGTGGTGGCTCCAAAGTGTCCTTCCAATACTTTGCTCTGTGGAGAAGAGTGTTTCTGGCTTCTTGGGCTGAAGGGGTTGTAGTGGCGCCGAGGTGGTTGGTGGATTGGGGACTGGGCTTGGCCACAGCTGGACTGAACTGGCACATTGATATCAGCATCACTGCCATCACCTGCTCCCCGTGCTTTCTCTTCATCTTTCTTGTCCCCTGTGATGGGTTTCCAAGCAGGGGAGACGATTCGTCACTATTTTCCATCGATCCCCTCGCATCTGGCGCCTGGGCATCTCGTCCTTTTTTTAACCCTTTCCTTCAGGCTCGTTGACAAGCCACCCTCCTCCTGAGTCATTCCTCAGGTGGGATGTTCTGGAATTCGTAGTGCCAATGCTCAGGAGTGAGTTGTGAGAGGACAATGAGTGGGTGAGTGGAGAAGGAAGGGACGCAGTACGAAAAGGCAGCTTGCACCAAAATGAGCCAAACAACCGACAAACCAATGTCATGTTGCATGATTTTTAGGGGCTCTGTGGCTAAGTGGGTTGACCTAAGGCTACTGCGTCAGCAGCTGGACCCTTCTCTATCGGTTGTGGTGTGTGTGGAGGTGGATGAGGGTAGCTAATTATCATTACGTGGCAATAGGTCAAGAATGAGATGGAAAAGGATGGAAGAGGCTCGCGGAAGGTGGAAGAGGAGGAGGGGGAGATGGAGGAGGTGGAGCAGGAGGGGAAGATGGGGAAGAGGAAGAGGAAAGGAAGCCCAGTGGTGCTGGTGGTGTTGAGCAGGGCCGACATCCTTCTCTTCATCGCCATCAACGCTGTTGGAGCTGGTGGGGCTGCCGCAGTTGGAGGTGAAGGTGGGGAAGGGGGAGAGGAGGAGGACGAGGAGGGTAGGAGAGTTGAAAGCGGAGGGGAGGAGGATGTGGGTGAGGGTGAGGGAAAGGAGGAGTTGGAGGAGGACACTGCCGGTGAAAAGAGTGGGAGTGGGGAAGGAGGTGGGGGTAGAATGAGCTGAGGTGGCCGGAGGAGGGTTCGGGGGGGTTTGAGAGCGGGGAAGTTGGTTAAGTTAAGAGGTTGCCGAAAAACGAAAAATGTTGACCCCCCTTTTTTATATTTTTTTCGAAACTAGATACACTTCTTAGACTTTTGGTGGCCTGTGGGTGTGTAAAACTTGAAATTCGATTTTTGGCGAATTTTTGAAGTTTTGAAAATGGCTAAAAATTTGACCACTCATAACTCATTTTCTCCTCAACCAAATTTGATGATTCGACAACCATTCGAACCGTCTTGACGAGCTGCACATTTTCTTTGTTTAATCATCTCCCTACGATCAAGCCCTGCAGAGTTATTCGCAAAAAACTGATCTGCACAGATTTCGAAAATTCACTTTTTTTGCTATTTTGTTAAAAAAATCTCATCAGCGACGGTTGAGACCCATTTTTTCTGAAAATTCAGGTCTTTTTACCTATACCTACCAATCCATGGCTCCTGAGACCTTGGACCAGTAGTGATATTCGAGTTTGAAAATAACCATATAATGTGGATAAAATTATAAGTCAACTAGAAAATGCTGGCTAACGTTATGTGGAATGTGTCTGTTCCCATCGCCTGGATGTTGTTTTGCCGAGCTTGTTCTTGGACAGTTGTTCGCAATTGATGCTGCTTGAACTTGTGAAGGTTCTCTGTGGCTTCGTCAAGTATTGCTACATAATGGTTCCTGGCAGCTCCAGCCTCCTGTAGCTGAATCGAAGATGCCTGCTCTGTAGCTTCTGACAGAATGTCTTTTAGCAATTCGCAGTGGTCACATTGTTCTCAGCACTTCGATAGTGCCTTCTCCATGCACCAAATGAGAGAGTCTGTTCGTAAACCTCGTGAACTGTAGAATTATTTGCTTCTTGTATTTGCTTGACACTTGGTTCCATGACTTTTTCACCACATTTACAGGTTGTCCAATTTTGCAAGAGAGCTCTTGGATGTCTCTGCTTAGCGTTCTTTCCTCCTCACAAAACATTCTAGCGATTCGAGGCGATTTTGGCTGGGATTGAGAATATTCTGATGGTACATAGCTGGATTTGCTTTCAGCGACAGAGCAGGTTCCTACAGCTTCTTCCATTTTCTCATCCGATACCTCTGCTTCCAGCTTATCGCAAATTTCCTCATCAGGTCTGGGGATTTCTATTATGAACTCCAACTCTTTATTTTTATGTTCAAGGCAGAGAGGCGTTCCTACTGGAAGAATAATTCCAGTCCTCTCAAGAAGCTTCTTTGATCCGTCTTTCGTCATGTAAACACTGTCAGCCACCACATTCATTTCATGCTTGAGTCCGTCATATTCTTCTTCAAACCCGCATACCTCCATCCTCATTATTTTTCTTCGTCCTTTCCTTTTTTGCAACTTTCGCCGCGATCGCCAAGGTTCGTTTTCTAAAAGTTCTTGCTTGTGCTTTGCACAAATCATCTTTGCGTTTTGCTCTAGGGTTTTGTGGCCTTCAAAGTCTCCCACACCGCGGGACAGGAGTAAGTCTGCAACGTTCTCAACTCATGCAGTCTGTTCTGCCATACTGGAACGTACTGAAATTCCTAGAAAGCTTTGTAGGTTGAGAAGGTTTCCTCCACAGTCTGTTGTGAGTTGTTTCGTAGGATTATGTTCTTGGTTATTGTCCAGAATGCACCTGCCATTTTGCTGTCCAGCTGATGTTATTTCTTCCTGCTCTTCATTCTCGAGCTTCCGTTTACCCACAGGGATGGCCATGCCTATGTGTACCGCTGTAAGCATCAAGAGCCATTTTACGCATCTAGTCATTCTGAAAAAAGGTTGGTTTGTTAGTTGCTGCAAAAAACGCGCTCCACAAAAGGTTCTCAACAAAAAATTCAACAACAAGAACCCAGAAAAACCTCCGAAAACCGCAAACAAAGAACGAGAATCTATTTCAGGATGTTGACGGCTACGGCGCCAACATCCTGCACCAGCTTCCCATCTTACTTGCCGCGCTCGTTGTTGGCCACGAGCATGGCCATCCCGAGCTCGGGCTGGCCAGCCTATTACTGACTCATTCCCTCACTCATTCACTCACATCCATGCTCAACCTCTGCCGCTTTCAGTGCGTATCGCATGGCCAGGCCGCTTTCGCGCGAACGCACGCGGGCACGATACGCGATGAGGAAAGCGATGTAGCCGGCGACGCAGACGACGACGAGGCCAGCGATGCCGCCTCCCACCACCAGCGCCAGGTTGTCTGAGACACATGCAAGCATCTTCCAGCAAACCACTCATACCGGCCACTCTACTATCACCCTTTGCATTCACGCATCATGGAAGCATGCAAGCAAAATCTCACCTTCCATGTCGCCATTCACACTCTCTGGCACATCCTCACAGCCCATAGGGTCCTTGCACTCCATATTTACCTCTTTGGCTTCAACTCTGACCTAAGCTTGGGCGTTGCTAGGCAAAGTTTGACATCTGCACAGATTTGCGTATTTACTTTCTTCCCAATTTTCAAACTCGAATATCTCTACTGGTCCAAGGTCTACGGAGCCATGGATTGGTAGGTATAGGTAAAGAGACCTGAATTTTCAGAAAAAATGGGTCTCAACCGTCGCTGATGAGATTTTCTTTAACAAAATAGCAAAAAAGTGAATTTTCGAAATCTGTGCAGATCAGTTTTTTGCAAATAACTCTGCAGGGCTTGATCGGAGTTGAACAGAGAAATGTTCCACTCTGAAGAAGAGTGGTTGAATGGCGGTCGAATCATCAAAATGTGAGAAATGAAGTTATGAGTGGTCAAAGTTTTAGCCATTTTCAAACCTTCAAAAATTCGCCAAAAATCGAATTTCAAGTTTTGAATAGTTATACTGCACTAAATGTCTTAGAATTGTGTCTAGTTTCGAAAAAAAATATAAAAAAGGGGGGTCAAAATTTTTCGGCAAGGACGTTTTTGAGACATTCGACCTTCTCAGTAAAGCTCTCTTAAGTATGCGAGGGATGGATGGGGCGGCGGGGGGGCCAACCAATCAGCAGCACATCGAACCTTCCCGCCGGTTGGGCGGAGGGGCTGGAGTAGAAGGGGGGAGGTGAAGACAAAGGCATTGTGATGAAGGGGGACGATGGGCAGAGGAGACGTCTTGGGCAGACCAAAACAAGGTCATCAATCTCAATAGCAGGCCTCTAAGAACTCTCGTCAGCCATGATCAAAAAGTGTAGGGTGCCACATCCACAGCTTATGCGTCTCATTACAGTACCATTGAGGCTCCAGTACGACGTCCTTTGCTTCCATCAGGTCAACATGGAGAGTGTGTAGTTAAGGTAGCTGACAGAGGACCGCCCAGTCTTCAGCAGCAAACCATTCGCAGCCGTGGATCATCAGCTTCTCTAGTCTTGGGGCTAGCGCCATCACATCCGTTAGGGAGATGTGGGGGCCGATCACCATCCACCTCACATTCGGCTTCTTTAGTCATCCGAGAGTTCCTCCCCATACTGCTACTCCTTCCACTCCAGGGGGCAGAGCATCCCAGATTGTGTTTGATATGAAGCATAGCTTGAGGACCTTGAGCGTCTGGCTCTGCCGTAGACACTGCATGAGTGTCTGGTGGTAGGTGCTGATGGGGAAGTGGACCATGTCGGCGCTCCGAAAGCCCTTGAGTACACTCATCTGTCTCACTTGGGGTAGAGGAGTGGCGTAGTCGTGTTCCATAGGCATGTGAAGGTGCACTATAGGGAGCGTTGCCTCCGAGGAACTGACCTGGAATACCTGGCTCATGGGGAAGTGATTCCCGCTCTTCACCTGGAATGGCATGTAGTACTCCAGCGCCTCACAGCCTAGTAGGTCCACGACATACTGTAGCTTGCAAGGCATCCTTCTCCTTGGTTGTGGCCTGAGCATGATCACTATTATCTCTTCCAGTATCTCGATTTCCAGACTTGGTTCTTCTTCATCTGTTCCACTGGGGGGTTCTGAGAGGGTCTCTATCTGTAGCTCCCTCACCGCTCCCCCTAGGTTCAGTTCCTGAATCGTCCTGTATAGGTCATTTTCGCTCATGAGGTCCACGATCGAGAAGTCTGTCTCAATCTCGGTCCAGTCCACTCCTAGCATTAGTAAATGCTGAAACTCGTTGGAGGAGGTCGGTGGTGGGCTGGGTGTCTGAGGCTCGTCAGTTTGGCTGATGGGGGTTGTGGCTGAGAGGTCCGAGCTATCCGTCCAAGTAGATCCTCAATTGAGTTGGTTCCGGGCTTTCACCATCTCCGTCCAGATGAAACGGTGCAATGTCTCATAGATCTCTTTGTTGATGTGATAGCGGCACCAGTTCAGATCCTGCTCTAGAGCCGTCAGTCTGTCCCTCGAGGCTTCGTGTCTCGTGAGAGGGTCAGAAGGGTTGTCCAGCACTTCTTTCAGTCATTGACAAGTGAGAGGAAAGTCTTCCCTTCACGCGTGATTCGGGCAGTGTCTTTTCCTCGGCCTGGGTCTTCTTCCTCTTCCCCTTTGCTATCAGCGTCTGCTGTTCCATGAATGGTGAGTTGACGTTTCCCATGAGGAAGGAGCCGAAAGGGCTGGGGAAGATGAAGAGGCCCGGACGAAGTGTGAAGCTTCTGGGTGCGGCGCTGGTGATGATGAAGGATGTGACATCCTGTCCAAATAAGATGTTGATGTGCATTTTGCACTTTGTCCTCCACGGTGGCATGTTTAGCAGTTCTGGATGTCGGTGGTGAATTCTGTCCCAGTCATCCTCATGGAGTGAAGGTTTGAGGAGGAGGGGAGGGCAACAAAGCAATAGAGGCAATTTGTGATGTAGATTATGGTACTGGTGACCCTTTTCTTCTATCTGTTCTTTATGGGCTTCCATCAGGCTGCGGTGAACAAGCAGCTGATCACTAACGTCATCTTTAACTCCATGCATACATGCCCCTGTATGAATTGGATGAAATTATTATATAGTGGGTTATAATCCGTAACCCCCCCCCCCACCAGCCACCTTCCCCGCACATCCCGAGGCCCCTTCGCACACCCACCCTGCGCCTTCTGGCAACAAAACGCAGACGCTACCCACTTAGGAACTTCCGCTTCCCACTTCCGTTAGATCCGCTTCCCTTAAACGCCGCTTCTCCAGGCTAGCCGAAACTTGCAAACGAGCCATCAGGGAGGATGTAGCAACCTTCCAAAAAAGCCTCTTTAACCAAACTTCCCAAGGCAGGGAAGAAATCTTCCGCTTTTTTTCGGCTCGCACAGGGCGTAAAAGTAACAACTCTTCACCTCTTATCCCCCCCTCTCCCTCCAGGGCAACATCCACCTTCCCCGCTGTTCCAGAAGGTGAGTTGACGTTTCCCATGAGGAAGGAGCCGAAAGGGCTGGGGGAAAGGAGCCGGAGACGCTGTGAGCTTCTGGGTGCGGCGCTGGTGAGAGAAGGATGTGACATCCTGTCCAAATAAGATGTTGATGTGCATTTTGCACTTTGTCCTCCACGGTGGCATGTTTAGGTTCTGGATGTCGGTGGTGATTCTGTCCCAGTCATCCTCATGGAGTGAAGGTTTGAGGAGGAGGGAGGGCACGCTGGGCTTTGTGGCCTGCCGTGCTTGTCCCCCCTTTCTCTGTTTTCTGTCCCTCCTCCCTACTAATTACTAACAGGTCATAACGTCATATTTAACTCCATGCATACATGCCCCTCTATGAATTGGATGAAATTATTATATAGTGGGTTATAAATCGTAACCCCCCCCCCCCCCAGCACTTCCGATGACGGACCCTGAGCCCCCCCCTCAACCTTCTGGCAACAAAACGCAGACTCTACCCACTTAGGAACTCATCCGCTTCCCTTAAACGCCGCTTCTCCAGGCTAGCCGAAACTTGCAAACGAGCCATCAGGGAGGATGTAGCAACCTTCCAAAAAAGCCTCTTCAACCAAACTTCCCAAGGCAGGCAGGAAATCTTCCGCTTTTTTCGGCTCGCACAGGGCGTAAAAGTAACAGCTCTCCACCTCTTATTCCCCGACTCTCCTCCTGGGCCCTCCAACGCCTACCCCGCCTAGTCACTGAGAATTCCGAGAAAGAACGTCTCTTTAGCAGAGCCTTCGCATCCTGCTTTCAGCAGGACAATGGGTGCCTGCCTCCCCCCTTTTCATGCGCTCACCCAGCACTCACTCAGACACAACCCCCCTCAACACTCCCCCACTCTTATGACGTCACCCTCCCACACATCACCCTGTCCAACCGCCCCCTTTACCCCACAATGACTCACACCTATTGACGAGCACATTGTCTCTGGAGCCTGCCGTAGCATTGTGGGTCATAAATTGCCTAATTAAGTGCCCATCTCTTAAAACAAAGTATAAAATTGATAATATTATAGCAAACTAATTCGAAAATGAGAGAGTTTAGCCGCGCATATCCTTAACACAATGCTTATTTTTCAAAAATATAAGATTGTTTGCATTTGCATTTTATAATCTCGGGTTTTCAGGACATAAACAAAAGTCTTAGGGCAGTTACCTGATATCATGAAATAAATTCTGCTATTCTAAATTCTGCTATTCTAACGAATTTAAGTCATGTTGGGAATTTAAATGAATCCATCATTTGTGCTATTTAATTTTATAAACATCAGAAACCACTAAATTACAGATGATGCTATGAAGAAAATCATGAACATATCAAGCACTGTTGATCCAGAAACACTTTCTCAGCGGTTGCAGAATAGTCAGCATAATGAAGCACATCCTGTGAAGATGACATCATTAGAGTTGGAGGCTCTCTGTGACAAAGTTCAACCCATATTAGCAAGGCAACCAATGTTGGTGGAGACTGATGCACCCATAACAATAGTTGGTGACATTCATGGACAGTATTCAGATCTTATCCGTATATTTCAACACAATGGTACTCCAAGTCCTGTGAACCGTTATTTATTTCTGGGTGACTATGTGGATCGAGGAAGGCTTGGCACAGAAACCATTGCTCTATTGTTTTGCTTCAAAATACTATATCCAAATCAAATCTATCTGCTTCGTGGAAACCATGAGTCATCTTCAATTACTAAGATATATGGTTTTTATGATGAGATGTTGAAGCGATTCAACGAAAGGTTGTGGAAAAAATTCACTGACACTTTTAACTGGCTTCCTGTAGCTGGCCTGATAGAAAAACGTATCTTATGCATGCATGGTGGTCTATCTCCCCATCTGACATCGCTTAATACAATACGAGAACTTCCACGTCCAAGAGAGGTACCTGACTCTGGAGTTATGTGTGACCTGCTTTGGTCAGATCCAAACAGATATATAGCAAATGGTTGGGCAGAAAATGTACGTGGCATTGCTTTTACATTTGCTGCAGATGTGGTCAAAGAATTCTGCCGCAGAAATGAAATTGACCTTATCGTCAGAGCACATCAAGTTGTGGAGTCTGGATATGAATTTTTTGCTGGTCGAAGACTCCTAACTATCTTCTCTGCACCAAACTACTGTGGCGAGTTTGAAAACTCAGCAGCTATTATGAAAGTATCACATCAACTGGAATGCTCTTTTGTTATTTTTCGGCCAGAATCAAACAAGAGAAAACGGCCAATTGCATCTGCTGTCAACATATGATTCCTTTAATTATTTATGTGCAGACTACTTTATTATGCTTAAGAGATTAGTTTATTTCAATGCTGTGAATCATTATAGATGATTGAATTCCCTGTTATGCTTGAAATATTAGTTCTTGCATTTATTTTTTGATAGTAAATTCTACATATTTACTTTACTTGCACGCGTCATAAAATTTTAGAATACATGCTCTCCAATGTTCATTTAATAATGCTGTAAGATTTGATAGATACATAAATAAATAGAAAAAATAGTAGAAAAGTTCATAGGGCATTACCATCCCATTCTGTTTCTGCTTCTCATTAAGTAAACAAAGCAAAACGTGCTGATAAAAACCCAAGCGTGTGTATGAATATTATATAACTAGTAAACATTGATCAATTGATGTGTTTGTTAGATCAAATTAAATGTTAATCTAACCCACTATTGTCAATTACTTTGTTTATATAATTTTAACTTTTTGATATTTCCCAAGGATAATTTGTTCTTCGGTAAAAGGAGGTCAAGCTCATCCAAACCCTCTTCAAATGCGGCGTATTCATGGAAGCACAGATGTACCAATGCAACGTCCCTGCCAACCTCTACGCGCCCGACAACAAGGCCGGAAAAATCGCAACCCTGCAACAGCAGACAAACATCACAGTTCCCACTCCGAGGAAATATAGGAGAAGTCCATCAAGCCCAACAGCGACAAGGATAAGGAAAATGACACGGATTTCCCATTCACCGATTTCCCATAAGACCATTGTCTGCTAGAGAGGGCAGATATAGCGCAATGGAGCATGTCTGGTCATGTACAGAGTGGAGGTGGAGGAGAGGGAGACCTTCTGGGTCAGAATTCAAATTGTAATTCTCGAGGCTATCCATTAAGGAGGTTTCTCGCTAAGCCATCGGTTCTGTATGAGTGGGTGTGAGGGTTGGACAGGACTGCACCTACGCGGCAGTGGTACAGTGATGCCCATCATGGTCTTGTACTCGCACATCGCATATAATTGCTCCAAAAGTTATATGCGTAGTAATGTGTTAGCCATTTAGTATTCAGTTCTTCGTTTCGTCTAAAACGTACTTTATTTAAAACATCAGTCTTATATCATACTTCAGTTTTTGTTTTCCAATCATTTGCTCACATTATTAATTTGTCAATTTAATAATTAGGATAAAAATACAAAGACCAGAAATCGAATGGGCTATAATCAAAATATGAAGACTCTGAAAAGCAAAACAAGGCCGCAGCCTGTCCTCGGGGATCCATCCGGACAAGGTCCACCACCGAGGACGAACGTGGCAATGGTGCATCTACTAGAAGGAACTGGGGTCCCGGGTTCTCCAACGGCACCATCCCATTCATTGGGAACCAGTGGGGAAGGTAGCTGAAGGGATCCGTCTCCCGCAGGCATTCCTTCCACTCCTGGACCTTCCATCAAGTATTTGTTCCGCAGGAAGTGTACTGGGAGGCCCAGAAGAGAAAGACTCTGGCCGCAATGACAGCTATGATGGCGAGGATGATCCCAACGACAGTGATGACCAGCTTGACTATGGAGGAGCTGAGGTTGTTGATGCCGGACCAGGAGGTCCTAGCTAGTCCTTGCGCTCCTTCAGATAGCATTCCCACTATATTGCCGACTGCATGGCCATATGCTTCTATTCCTTGAACCACGCCACTGGGATCGAGGGAAAGGTGACTGGTGTAGTTCACTAGTCCGTTGAGTTTCCCCTCCAAGACAGGCATACTTGATGAGTAGGTGACGAGAGCCGCAATCGGGGGCATCAGTCGTGAGTTGAAGAGGACTGGAGTGTCGTAGGTGATGATGGGCATGCGTCGCAGAACAAGTCATGAGTGAAGTTCTTGAAGAATGCAATGGTTTTGGCGGCTGAGACTGGATCCATGAACAGGAAGGGGTGGACGTGAT
>JASANA010005820.1:0-16727 GCA_030248095.1 Ptycholaimellus sp. GST1_10 | reverse complement strand
TGTGTGACCTGGTTGAGCCGTGTTGCTACTACGGGAGAACAGACTGCAAAGACTGTTCTCACGTTGTGCATGTTGCGGGCAGTGCGGACTGCAAAGACTGCTGTCACTTAGTGCATGTTGTGGGCAGAGCGGACTGCAAAGAGTGATCTCACGTAGTTCATGTTGTGGGCAGAACTGGCTGCAAAGACTGCTCTCACTTAGTGCATGTTGTGGGCAGAGCAGAATGTAAAGACTGCTCTCACGTAGTGCAAGTTGTGGACAGAGCAGACTGCAAAGGCTGCTCTCACGTAGTGCATGATGTGGGCAGAGCAGACTGCAAAGACTGCTCTCACGTAATACATGTTGTGGGCAGATCAGGCTGCAAATACTGCTCTCACGTAATACATGTTGTGGGCAGAACAGACTGTAAAGGCTGCTCTAACGTAGTACATGTTGTGGGAAAAGCAGACTGCAAAGACTGCTATCATGTAGTGCATGTTGTGGGCAGAGCAGGCTGCAAAGACTGCTCTCACGTAATGTTTGTTGTGGGCAGATAAGACTGCAAAGACTGCTCTCACGTAGTGCATGTTGTGGGCAGAGCGGACTGCAAAGGCTGATCTCACGTAATGCATGTTGTGGGCAGAACAGACTGCAAAGACTGCTATCACGTAATGCATGTTGTGGGCAGAACAGACTGCAAAGACTGCTATCATGTAGTGCATGTTGTGGGCAGAACAGACTGCAAAGACTGATATCATGTAGTGCATGTTGTGGGCAGAGCAGACTGCAAAGGCTGATCTCACGTAGTGCATGTTGTGGGCAGAGCGGACTGCAAAGGCTGATCTCACGTAATGCATGTTGTGGGCAGAGCAGACTGCAAAAACTGCTCTCACGTAGTGCATGTTGTGGGCAGAGCAGACTGCAAAGACTGCTCTCACGTAGTGCATGTTGTGGGCAGAGCAGACTGCAAAGACTGATCTCACGTAGTGCATGTTGTGGGCAGAGCAGACTGCAAAGACTGCTCTCACGTAGTGCATGTTGTGGGCAGAGCAGACTGCAAAGACTGCTCTCACGTAGTGCATGTTGTGGGCAGAGCAGACTGCAAAGACTGCTCTCACGTAGTGCATGTTGTGGGCAGAGCAGACTGCAAAGACTGCTCTCACGTACTGCATGTTGAGGGCAGAGCAGACTGCAAAGGCTGCTCTCACGTAATGCATGTTGTGGGCAGAACAGAGCAGGAACTGCAAAGACTGCTCTCACGTAGTGCATGTTGTAGGCAGAGCAGACTGTAAAGACTGCTCTCACGTACTGCATCTTGTGGGCAGAGCAGACTGCAAATACTGATCTCATGTAGTGCATGTTGTGGGCAGAGCAGACTGCAGAGACTGGTCTCACGTAGTGCATGTTGTAGGCAGAGCAGACAGTAAAGACTGCTCTCAAGTAGTGCATGTTGTAGGCGGATCAGACAGTAAAGACTGCTCTTACGTAGTACATGTTGTGGGCAAAGTAGACTGCAAAGACTGCTCTCACGTACTGCATGTTGTGGGCAGAGCAGACTGCAAAGACTGCTCTCACGTAATGCATGTTGTGGGCAGTGCAGACTGAAATGACTTCTCTCACGTAGTGCATGTTGTGGGCAAAACAGACTGCAAAGATTGTTCTTACGTACTGCATGTTGTGGGCAGATCAGACTGCAAATACTGCTCTCACGTAATGCATGTTGTGGGCAGAGCAGACTGCAAAGACTGCTCTCACGTAGTGCATGTTGTGGGCAGTGCAGACTGAAATGACTTCTCTCACGTAGTGTATGTTGTGGGCAAAACAGACTGCAAAGATTGTTCTTACGTACTGCATGTTGTGGGCAGATCAGACTGCAAAGACTGCTCTCACGTAGTGCATGTTGTGGGCAGAGCAGACTGCAAAGACTGCTCTCACGTAGTGCATGTTGTGGGCAGAGCAGACTGCAAAGACTGCTCTCACGTAGTGCATGTTGTGGGCAGAGCAGACTGCAAAGACTGCTCTCACGTAGTGCATGTTGTGGGCAGAGCAGACTGCAAAGACTGCTCTCACGTAGTGCATGTTGTGGGCAGAGCAGACTGCAAAGACTGCTCTCACGTAGTGCATGTTGTGGGCAGAGCAGACTGCAAAGACTGCTCTCACGTAGTGCATGTTGTGGGCAGAGCAGACTGCAAAGACTGCTCTCACGTAGTGCATGTTGTGGGCAGAGCAGACTGCAAAGAATGCTCTCACGTAGTGCATGTTGTGGGCAGAGCAGACTGCAAAGACTGCTCTCACGTAGTGCATGTTGTGGGCAGAGCAGACTGCAAAGACTGCTCTCACGTAGTGCATGTTGTGGGCAGAGCAGACTGCAAAGACTGCTCTCATGTAGTGCATGTTGTGGGCAGAGCAGACTGCAAAGACTGCTCTCACGTAGTGCATGTTGTGGGCAGAGCAGACTGCAAAGGCTGCTCTCACGCAGTACATGTTATGGGCAGATCAGACTTCAAAGACTGCTCTCATGTAGTGCATGTTGTGGGCAGATCAGACTTCAAAGACTGCTCTCACTTAGTGCATGTTGTGGGCAGAACGGAGTGCAAAGACTGCTCTCCGGTAGTGCATGTTGTGGGCAGAGCAGACTGCAAAGGCTGCTCTCATGTATTGCATGTTGTGGGCAGAGCAGACTGCAAAGACTGCTCTCACTTAGTGCGTGTTGTGGGCGGATCAGAATGCAAAGTCTGCTCTCATGTAGTGCGTGTTGTGGGTGGATCATAATGCAAAGGATGCTCTCATGTAGTGCATGTTGTGGGCAGAGCAGACTGCAAAGACTGCTCTCTCGTAGTGCATGTTGTGGGCAAAGCAGACTGCAAAGACTGCTCTCACGTAATGCATGTTGTGGGCAAAGCAGACTGCAAAGACTGCTCTCACGTAGTGCATGTTGTGGGCAGAGCAGACTGCAAAGACTGCTCTCACGTAGTGCATGTTGTGGGCAGAGCAGACTGCAAAGACTGCTCTCACGTAGTGCATGTTGTGGGCAGAGCAGACTGCAAAGACTGCTCTCACGTAGTGCATGTTGTGGGCAGAGCAGACTGCAAAGACTGCTCTCATGTAGTGCATGTTGTGGGCAGAGCAGACTGCAAAGACTGCTCTCACGTAGTGCATGTTGTGGGCAGAGCAGACTGCAAAGACTGCTCTCACGTAGTGCATGTTGTGGGCAGAGCAGACTGCAAAGGCTGCTCTCACGTAGTGCATGTTGTGGGCAGAGCAGACTGCAAAGACTGCTCTCACGTAGTGCATGTTGTGGGCAAAGCAGACTGCAGATACTGCTCTCACGTACTGCATGTTGTGGGCAGGGCAGACTGCAAAGGCTGCTCTCACGTACTGCATGTTGTGGGCAGAGCAGACTGCAAAGACTGCTCTCACGCAGTACATGTTATGGGCAGATCAGACTTCAAAGACTGCTCTCACGTAGTGCATGTTGTGGGCAGAGCAGACTGCAAAGACTGCTCTCACGTAGTGCATGTTGTGGGCAGATCAGACTGCAAAGACTGCTCTCACGTAATGCATGTTGTGGGCAGAGCAGACTGCAAAGACTGCTCTCACGTAGTGCATGTTGTGGGCAGAGCAGACTGCAAAGACTGCTCTCACGTAGTGCATGTTGTGGGCAGAGCAGACTGCAAAGACTGATATCACGTAGTGCATCTTGTGGGCAAAGCAGTTTGCAAAGACTGCTCTCACGTAGTACATGTTGTGGGCAGAGCAAACTGCAAAGACTGCTATCATGTAGTACATATTGTGGGCGGAGCAGACTGCAAAGACTTCTCTCACGTAGTGCATGTTGTGGGCAAAGCAGTTTGCAAAGACTGCTCTCACGTAGTACATGTTGTGGGCAGAGCATCCTGCAAAGACTGCTATCACGTAGTGCATGTTGTGGGCAGAGCAGACTGCAAAGACTGCTCTCACGTAGTGCATGTTGTGGGCAGAACAGACTGCAAAGACTGCTATCATGTAGTGCATGTTGTGGGCAGAGCAGACTGCAAAGACTGCTCTCACGTAGTGCATGTTGTGGGCAGAGCGGACTGCAAAGGCTGATCTCACATAGTGCATGTTGTGGGCAGAACAGACTGCAAAGGCTGATCTCATGTAGTGCATGTTGTGGGCAGAGCAGACTGCAAAGGCTGATCTCACGTAATGCATGTTGTGGGCAGAGCAGACTGCAAAGGCTGATCTCACGTAATGCATGTTGTGGGCAGAACAGACTGCAAAGACTGCTATCATGTAGTGCATGTTGTGGGCAGAGCGGACTGCAAAGGCTGATCTCATGTAGTGCATGTTGTGGGCCGATCAGACTGCAAAGGCTGATCTCATGTAGTGCATGTTGTGGGCAGAGCAGACTGCAAAGGCTGATCTCACGTAATGCATGTTGTGGGCAGAACAGACTGCAAAGACTGCTATCATGTAGTGCATGTTGTGGGCAGAGCAGACTGCAAAGGCTGCTCTCACGTAGTGCATGTTGTGGGCAGAGCGGACTGCAAAGGCTGATCTCACGTAGTGCATGTTGTGGGCAGAACAGACTGCAAAGACTGCTATCATGTAGTGCATGTTGTGGGCAGAGCAGACTGCAAAGGCTGCTCTCACGTAGTGCATGTTGTGGGCAGAGCGGACTGCAAAGGCTGATCTCACGTAATGCATGTTGTGGGCAGAGCAGACTGCAAAGGCTGCTCTCACGTAGTGCATGTTGTGGGCAGAGCGGACTGCAAAGGCTGATCTCACGTAGTGCATGTTGTGGGCAGAGTGGACTGCAAAGACTGATCTCACATATTGCATGTTGTGGGCAGAGCGGACTGCAAACCGGATCTCACGTAGTGCATGTTGTGGGCAGAGCGGACTGCAAAGGCTGATCTCACGTAGTGCATGTTGTGGGCAGAGCAGACTGCAAAGGCTGCTCTCACGTAGTGCATGTTGTGGGCAGAGCAGACTGCAAAGGCTGATCTCACGTAATGCATGTTGTGGGCAGAACAGACTGCAAAGACTGCTATCATGTAGTGCATGTTGTGGGCAGAGCAGACTGCAAAGACTGCTCTCACGTAATGTTTGTTGTGGGCAGATAAGACTGCAAAGACTGCTCTCACGTAATGCATGTTGTGGGCAGAACAGACTGCAAAGACTGCTATCATGTAGTGCATGTTGTGGGCAGAGCAGGCTGCAAAGACTGCTCTCACGTAATGTTTGTTGTGGGCAGATAAGACTGCAAAGACTGCTCTCACGTAGTGCATGCTGTGGGCGGAGCAGACTGTACAGACTGCATTCATGCACTGAATGTTGTTGGCAGATCAGACTACAAAGACTGCTCTCATGTAGTACATGTTGTGGACAAAGCATACTGCAAAGACTGATCTCACGTACTGCATGTTGTGGGCAGATTAGACTGCAAAGACTGTTCTCATGTAGTGCATGTTGTGGGCAGAGCAGACTGCAAAGACCGCTCTCACGTAATGCTTGTTGTGGGCAGATCAGACTACAAAGACTGTTCTCACGTAGTGCATGTTGTGGGCAAAGGAGACTGCAAATACTGCTCTCACGTAATGCATGTTGTGGGCAGAGGAGACTGCAAATACTGCTCTCACGTAGTGTATGTTGCGGGCGGAGCAGACATTAAAGACTGCACTCATGCATTGCAGGTTGTGGGCAGAGCAGACTGCAAAGGATGCTCTCACATAGTACATGTTGTGGGCAGAGCGGACTGCAAAGACTGCTCTCACGTAGTGCATGTTGTGGGCAGAGCAGACTGCAAAGACTGATCTCATGTAGTTCATGCTGTTGGCTGAGCAGACTGCAAAGACTGCTCTCACGTAGTGCATGTTGTGGGCAGAGCAGACTGCAAACGACTGCTCTCACGTAGTGCATGCTGTGGGCAGAGCAGACTGCAAAGACCGATCTCATGTAGTGCATGTTGTGGGCAGAGCAGACTGCAAAACTGCTCTCACGTAGTGCATGTTGTAGGCCGAGCAGACTGTAATGACTGCTCTCACGTAGTACATATTGTGGGAGGAGCAGACTGTACAGAATGCATTCATGCAGTGCATGCTCTGGGCAGATCAGACTGCAAAGACTGTTCTCACGTAGTGCATGTTGTGGACAAACCAGACTGCAAAGACTGCTCTCACGTAGTGCATTATGTGGGCGGAGCAGACTGCAAAGACTGCTCTCATGTATTGCAGGTTGTGGCCAGATCAGACATCAAATACTGCTCTCACGTAGTGTATGTTGTGGGCAAAGCAGACTACAAAGACCGCTCTCACGTAATGCTTGTTGTGGGCAGATCAGACTGCAAAGACTGATCCCAAGTAGTTCATGCTCTGTGCAAAGAAGTCTACAAAGAATGCTCTCACATAGTGCATGTTGTGGGCAGCGCAGACTGCAAAGACTACTCTCACGTAGTGTATGTTGCGCGCGGAGCAGACAGTAAAGACTGCACTCATGTAGTGCAGGTTTTGGGCAGAGCAGACTCCAAAGGATGCTCTCACGTAGTACATGTTGTGGGCAGGGCATACTGCAAAGAGTGCTCTCACGTAGTGCATGTTTTGGGCAGAGGAGACTACAAATACTGCTCTCACGTAATCCATGTTGTGGGCAGAGGAGACTGAAAATACTGCTCTCACGTAATGCGTGTTGTGGGCAGATCAGACTGCAAAGACTTCTCTCACGTAGTGCATGCTGTGGGCAGAGCAGACTGTACAGATTGCATTCATGCAGTGCATGTTGATGGCAGATCAGACTACAAAGACTGCTCTCACGTAGAGCATGGTGTGGACAAAGCAGACTGCAAAGACTGCTCTCAAGTAGTGTATGTTGTGGGCGGAGCAGACTGTACAGACTGCATTCATGCAGTGCATGTTGTTGGCAGATCAGACTATAAAGACTGCTCTCACGTAGAGCATGTTGTGGACAAAGCAGACTGCAAAGACTGCTCTCACGTAGTGTATGTTGTGGGCAAAGCAGACTACAAAGTCCGCTCTCACGTAATGCTTGTTGTGGGCAGATCAGACTGCAAAGACTGATCTCACGTAGTGCATGCTGTGGGCAGAGCAGACTGTACAGATTGCATTCATGCAGTGCATGTTGTTGGCAGATCAGACTACAAAGAATGCTCTCACGTAATGCATGTTGTGGGCAGAGGAGACTGCAAATATTGCTCTCACGTAGTGTATGTTGCGGGCGGAGCAGACAGTAAAGACTGCACTCATGCATTGCAGGTTGTGGGCAGAGCAGACTGCAAAGGCTGCTCTCACGTAGTACATGTTGTGGGCAGAGCGGACTACAAATACTGATCTCACGTAGTGAATGTTGTGGGCAGAGCAGACTGCAAAGACTGCTCTCATGTCGCGTTTCATTCGCTGTCGCGACTCAGGTGTTTTATTCAGTAAAAAAATAGTATCGGTATAATAGTATAAGTAGTTGTATTACTATTAATAAACTTGTAAATAAAATAACATGCAAATGTAATGGTCAGAAAACGTTTCAGGTAAAAACAAAAATGTTGGACAATGTTACAATAAAAACATTGATCTTAGGAGCTCTAGTAACTAATGTCATAACATGCATTGTGGTTGCAGTTTTAGTACTGGTTCTCATTAGATACACACAGAAGGTCGTAGCTAATAATCTGGATCAAATTAAACTAAGCATGCATAAACTTCATATGCTTCTAGAAGAATATCGATTAGATAGTGCTTTATTAGCTGCACTCTGTGCTGACAAAGGTATTGGCCCAATTCAGCTAGCTGACATATTTCATTCTGAAAACAATAAAAGTGAACTGATTGAACGTAAGTTTATTAAAATATCCCAATTCACAAGTAATTTTATCCAATGGCCAGGATCAAAGTTCGTAACATGTGGATATCCCATGGAGCAGTACCTTGCCCCATATCTATCTTCTCTGGAACAGAAAGATAACGAAAACAATGCAACAAAAAGATGACAGCTTTTTTGCAGGGTTGTGTTTAAATTCTAATATATTCTTTTGTGATGATTATATTTTGATTGACTATTTTATACAATTTTTACTTTCCGGGGTAAACTTTTTGAAATTCATTATCAAGAACAAGGGTGTCGTCAGGAAAAAAAACTGGGGGTGCACCTTATTTGAGAGTGCGACCCCTGATTTTCGAGTTTTTCACCTAATCATGAGCAACCACCATTGCCACCTTTTTGACCCTACATGGTTCAGGGGAGAAAGGCACACGTATTAAATTAAAAATAATTAAAATACGCATTAAAATAATTCATGTGACCAAGTTAGACAAGAAATGACCAAGTTACACTCACCCGGCACTTCGAAATTCCTGGTATAGTTTAAATTCTATTTTTGCTGGCTTATATTTACTATAGGACATGGAAACAAGCGGAAATACATATGACAATGAAGATATTATGGAGAACGAAAGATAATGGCGAAGAAAAAGAAGACTGAATTGATTCGATTGACTCATTTTCCAGCGGAACTTGTCACGTATTGTGGTGAACAATAGCTGCAGCCATGGCGCACCACAGACACTTTTTTGCAAACACTTGAAGTATATAATAAAAATGGGTTGTTTTGAGTCCTCTTAATATACTCTGAAAAATGTGGTGAATGCTAGTATTTATGTGGTGGTATATATTTTGGCGTCGTATGACTTGTAATTATGGATTGAACCAATCAATATGCAAATCAGTGCGCTGCTTGGTGCAAAGCAAAATGGGTGACAGCTGAGCGTATTCCCCGTCCACATTCACATGTAGGAAATGCTAAATATTAAGGAATGCTTCGGTTAGCACAGGGAAAAGTGAGCCGGCAGAAACTGCTGCACGGTGGGGTTCATTTGTGGTTGATTTTATGGCTATCCCACTGCGCAGCGGTTTCAGCTGCTCTGATTGGGGGATATCCTCTGCTTTCTCCTTTGTCTTTCGCTACTTGTACATAGATGCTTCCCCATTATATATTATGTAAGAGCTTGAATATCAATAATTTGATGGGCGAAGCAGCCAAGAGGCCAATAACACACGTTTCGAACACAGAAAGGATCCCAATGGTAGACAGTTGGAAATAGAAATAAATTAACCAAATGGCGTTTTACCTCTTTTACAACCAGGCCCTAATACAGCACGCTAAAATTTTGAATCATATCATCTATTTCCTATGTTTTTCTTTGCTTAATTTTTAATAGTTATTATAATGTTCGTTCTGACAAGTGTCAGAAATCTATTTTACTGATAAGGAAGTTTGATCTTCGAAACGTTTAAATATTTGTGACTATATCACTACTGTGCTTACAATTTGGATAGAATTAACAGAAATAAATTAATTTTTAAAATTTTATTAAACAAGTATATGGCGCAAAGCGCAATAGGTGACCGCGGAGCGCATCATATATATGAAATTTTGTCACTCAATAAAGCAAGTCTGTGGTTTCTCAATCAATTTCAAAAGTAAGCACAGATTTAGAATCAACATATAAGACTTGTGAACAAAAAAATCAAGTCTTCTGTGCAATTCTCAAGACTTCAGGTATTACAGCACAAAAACTGTATATTACAATTTTTCAATTCTCTACCCAGAAAAGTAATGTTTCAATTGCCTCGGGACAAGTTCCACCCCTCCAGATATTCTTAAAATTTTATTACCTTTCAGCAAAAAAAAGTTTGTCCAAATCCGTTGAGATTTTACCATTTCTCAACATACCCCATGTTTCAACATTTCTACCCAAAAATGTAATGTTTCAAATGATCCAGGACTGGTCCCACCCCTCTTGATCGTTCTAAAATGTTATTACTTTTCGAGAAAAAAAAAGTTTGTCAAAATCCGATGAGAATTGAGCCTTTTACAGCATACCCAAATTTTCAACCTTTCTACCCAAAAAAGTAATGTTTCAAATGCTCCGGGATTTGTCGCACCCCTCCAGATATTCCGAAAATTTAAATACCTTTCAGGAAAAAAAAAGTTTGTCAAAATCCGTTGAGAATTGAGCCTTTTACATCATACCAAAATTGTCAACCTTTCTACCCAAAAAAGTAATGTTTCAAATGCTCAAACTCCGGGTCTACCCCTCCAGATCTTCCTAAAATAGCATTACCTTTCAGGAAAAAAAAGTTTGTCCCAATCCGTTAAGAATTCGCCCGTGGACAGCATTTCCAGGAACATATATATACATATATATATATATATATATATGAGGACAAAAGTTGAGACAAAAATAAATTTTACCAAATCCTAGCATCAAAACAAGCTTATTAATATGCAAATTGTGGTTATTTTAGCAAATTTTAGGAAATCCATTTTCAGCATTAATTTCAAATTTTGCACCAAAAAGAACAGGAAATTGCGTGCTGAGCATGAGGATATGTTTATCGTGTTTAAACTCGTCATAAATCGAGAGTTATGGCCACCGGCGGGGAGCCAGAGGTGCCCTAGACCACCTCCGCTGGCTCTAGTACAAAGCGGCGGAAACTGCCGGCTCCCTGCCGACCATACGATTAGCCACTAGTTGCCCGCCGGAGGTCTCCGCCCGCGGGTTGGTTTCCGCCAACCATACGATATGGGCACATATACCCAGTGACAGTGATGCGTCAATCATGCGGCTTATCAGAGCAGCCCATTTTGAACTGAGCGTAAAATTAAATGCAAGTACAGACAACTCTCAAGTTTATTGCCCAAAGTAATGCATAAACTAACATACATTTAGGACAAACTGATAATAAGCCAATTGAAAAGAACATTGACTGAAAACTGAAAATATCAATTTTTGCGCGGCCAAGGCCAGCTTAAGCAGTTAACCCATTTTTACTAGTCATATGGTCAGTGGTCGCGCATCGCGCGGCCACCCTTTGGTGGTGGCTATGGTCCACAATAATCATGTACTGCGTCATTGCACCAGGAATAAACTGCATACCAGGACCTGAACATGTACCAAGAATAAAATTAAGTTCGTTAGTTTCCACCAAACTTCTCTTTCAAAATTTATTTAAGTACTTCGCACAGACCATTGCAAAGCTACTATTCAATGGACAAAAGCCACAATCAAATCAAGATTTATTTCATTATGTACTGTTCAATAAATTCACAAGTTTGATGTTGTTGATATATTTTCAATGCTTATATTTCTTGGGGGAGGTGGGGCCCTGTCCCTAACTTGTCATACCAAAACTGTGAAGAAATATAAGTGTTCCGCCATAGATGATGGCCATATGATGGTCCAGCAGAGACCTTGACAATTGGCCATCAAGAGGCCCCATCTACCACAAGGCTTCTTAAATTGAAATTCGTAGGTATATTCATCAAAGTAATGTAGTTTTTGTAGAGCTCTTAAGGTAGCTTTTGCGACACTTTTGTTCATCACAGAAAAGCTCCCTTAAGAAGACCACCTCTGGTCTTACAAAGTTAAATATCCTTGTTGTGCTGGCTTAGATGAGGCTGCATTTATCCCCCATTCCCACCCCTATCCTCCAATTGCCATCACTTTCACCACGTTGGCAACATCGGCAACTGTGGTATCTAACACCATCTCCTCAACGGCCGCAATTCCGTCCTCTTCTACAACTTCTGCAACTGATGCAAGAACCATCACGTCCACAGAACTCTCATCTACAGCTGTCACACCTGCAACTTCAGCAGCTCTGGCCCCTTCTGCATCTGCCTCCACTGCCACCACAACCGAGGCAACATCTGCCCACTCTCTGTGGGGAAATCAACTTCAGAAGCTTCTGCCTCATCTGCGACTGCTTCAAGGATGGACAGCAACTCTTGCAGCATCCACAACTGCCACCTCTACTACCACATCCTCTACTGCGGCAAGGACGGCAACTTCAACATCATCTGCCCATCCCCTGCTGCACTTTAACGTCGTCTGCCCATCTCCTGCTGTCCTTCAACGTCGCCTGCTCCTCCCCTGCTGCCCATCAACGTCGCCTGCCCCTTCCCGCTGCCCATTACACTGCCCCCCTTTTCCCTTGAATGTTTAGTTTGTAGCCTCATTATGCCCTTCCCTGTGATAGTGATTATCAAATCTTCAAAATGAACTTGTTAAGATTTTGGGGGAGGTGTAGAGAGCGGAGGACGTGGCTGAGCTAGCAGCTCTAGCCACAACACCGTCTAGACTGCTCTCTCTGCAAGACTGCTCTCTCTCTGCATGGCATCAAACAAGTTTATTATTATACATATTGCGGTTATTTTAGCAAATTTGAGGAATTTCAATTTCAGCATAAATTTCATAATTTGCACCGAAATTGATAAAACCTACATTAAATGAATAAGAAATTGCAAGCTGAGCATGAGGATATGCTTATTTAGTTTAAACTCATCATGCATCAAGAGTTATGGCCACCGGCGGGGAGCCAGAGGTGCCCTAGACCACCTCCACTGGCTATAGTAGAAAGTGGCTGAAACCGCCGGCTCCCCACCGACCATATGATTAGCCACTAGTTTCCCGCCGGCGGAGTCCGCCGGCGGGTTGGTTACCGGCGACCATACGATATAGGCACAGGTGTCTGGGAGGCAAGATACACTATTTTTAAAATGATTTTATTCTTTTTTAAACGTGAATTCAACTGTCTGTTCCTGCACTGCACATATTGAATTATCCGCAATTAAACAATCAAGCATGATCATTGTAAAATCATTGACGTACTCCTCTCCAGTGAAAAGTAAAAGTAAACAGGTTGCATGTAAAACGCAAAATAACAAAGAAATTAGCATCATCATAAGAAAATGCTAAGATATGACAAGGCCAGCACAGGAAAGAAACTTACGCTCAAATACCCATAGACCTTACAAATGGCTTCGGGGAGGGGAGAGGGTATTTGCCTAAAATGCCCAGAGGTAGCCCCGCTCCAGATTTGCAAATAATTTAATAAAGGTTGTCTTCACGAGTCTCAGTAGTTAAGCTGCTATTGTAACAATCCTACTGAAATTGTTCAAAGTTCTTTTCAACATCAAGTTTTTCAACAAGTTCATAAAAAGTTCTTTTGTTCAACATATAAAATGTGCAAATACAATATAACTCGTCTTACATATATTTACCACTATTCCGCTTCTAGCTCAACCAAACAATTTAAGCTGTTACAGGGCCGGGTACAGCCTTGGTTTGACTACTAGACTAAATCTTGGTTTGAACGTTTTCCCTGATTTGGCTATATTTTGAGCCCCAGCAAGTAAATTCTGATCGGGGCGCACAGTCACAATTCTCCAAAACATTGGCGACAACAGCCAGAGAAGAATTTAAATATATGCAGAATATAAGAACTAGTATAAAGGTATAAAAATCACTCAAATTGGCAATACACAATACGATTTAATGCATTACACACCAATGAGCTGAAACACCCTGGAATTCCGAGCCTGTTTCAAACCGCACTGCAACATCAAAGAGCTGAAAGAGGCCCTGCTCTGGAATTGGGACGCCCTGGTCATGCAAAGCTTTCTCAGTTCTTTGCTGTTTGTTCCCGCCCATTGAAATACAGTTACTGCATCAAACCGTGCCAATTTTGAGTGATTTTTGTAATTTTCAAATCATCTACTATTAATTTATGCATTAAAACCGCCTTAGAACCATCTGTCTACATCCAAAGCAGAAATTGAAAAATTAGGGTTTTTACCATAGAGCCCTGTATTCACTCAATCTATCATATAATAGTTGAATTTGTATTTTATGACCTCTGCTTTTCAGGACACAAACTAGACTTACAGGGCCGGCTGCTAAAAAACAAGCATCTTTTTCAATCAACTATGACGATTGATGTTATGAATATTTTTAGACCAAAATTTGTCACCTTATGTGTCTGATATTGATCTATATTGTGCTAAATTTTTAGGTCAAACGGACTAAATGTAATGGATTTATCATTGTTTTTGTAATGTGGGTTATTATATACCACAGTTCACAGTAGAAAACTAGAAGTTTGCTCAATTTACTTATTTTTTGTTGTTTCCTGAGATTTGTTTTGAGTTTTTTTGGATTAGACATATTAATACACCTGTAAATACACTATTCGGAAATTTTATTCCATGAAATGCCTAATCGAAATTGCAAAGATATAGTTGTGAACATAAATTCCAAGGATTTCTTGGGTTTGCTTTGAAATGTTGACTCACATTACAAAAATGGTCATAAATGTATTGCATTAAATCCGTTTGACCCTAACAATTAGCACAAATTGGACAACTATCAGACGTTGATGCTGACACATTATCGTCTCAAAATATTTAGTACATATTGAGTTATAGTTGATTGAAAAAATGCTTGTTTTTTAGCAGCCGGCCCTGTAGGGCAAGGTTTGCAGGAAGTATGAAAGAATTTTAACTATTCTTAAGCTCACAATAACTCAGTACAGTCAGATTGACCTCACGTAGTGCATGCTGTGGGCAGAACCGACTGCAAACACTGATCTTACGCAGTGCATGTTGTGGGCAGAGTTTACTGCAAATACTGCTCTAACTTAGTGCATGTTGTGGGCAGAGCCGGCTGCAAAAACTGCTCTCACCTTGTATACGTTGTGGGCAGAGCCGACTGGAATGACTGTCCTCATGTAGTGTATGTTGTGGGCAGTGTATACTGCCCAGACTGCTCTCATGTCGTTCATGTTGTGGACCAGTCCGACTGCAAATACTGCTGTCAAGTAGCGCATGTTGTGGGCAGAGCGGAATGCAAAGACTGCACTCACATAGTGCCTGTTGTGGGTAGAGTTTATAGCCAGTTAAATGCCACGTAGTGTATCTTGTGGGCGGAGCCGACTGCAAATACTGCATTCACGAAGTGCATGTTGTGGGTAGAGTTTAATGTCAATACTGCTTTTACTAATGCATGTTGTGGGCAGAGCCGACTGCAAAGACTGCTCTCACATATTGTATGGTTTGGGCAGAGCCGACTGCAATGACTATTATCATGTATTGTATGTTGTGGGCAGAGTATACTGCCCATACTGCTCTCATGTCGTTCATGTTGTGGGCAATTCCGACTTCAAAGATTGCTCTCAACTCTCAAGTAGTACATGTTGTGGGCAGAGCGGAATGCAAAGACTGCACTCACGTAGTGCATGTTGTGGGTAGAGTTTATAGCCAGTTAAATGCCACGTAGTGTATTCTCATGTATTGTATGTTGTGGGCAGAGTATACTGCCCATACTGCTCTCATGTCGTTCATGTTGTGGGCAATTCCGACTTCAAAGATAGCTCTCAAGTAGGGCATGTTGTGGGCAGAGTTTACTCCAAAGAGTGCCCTCACGTAGTGCATGTTGTGGGCAGAATCGACTGCAAACACTGATCTTACGCAGTGCATTTTGTGGGCAGAGTTTACTGCAAATACTGCTTTCACGTAGTTCATGTTGTGGGTAGAGTTTATAGCCAGTTAAATGCCACGTAGTGTATCTTGTGAGCAGAGCTAACTGCAAACACAGCATTCACGTAGCGCATGTTGTGGGTAGATTTTAATGTCAAGCCTGCTTTTACTAATGCATGTTGTGGGCAGAGTTGACTGCAAAGACTGCTCTCTCTTAGTGCATGTTGTGGGCAGAGTTTACGGCAAAGACTGACCTCACGTAGTGCATGTTGTGGGCTGAGGTGAATGGAAAGACTGATCTCACGTAGTGTATGTTGTGGGCAGAGTTTACTGCAAAGACTGCTCTCACGTAGTGCATGTTGTGGTTAGAGTTTACTGCAAAGACAGCTCCCACGTAGTGTATGTTGTGGGCAGAGCCGACAGCAAAGACTGCTCCCACGTAGTGTATGTTGTGGGCAGAACCGACTGCAATGACTATTCTCATGTATTATATGTTATGGGCAGTGTATACTGCTCAGACTGCTCTCATGTCATTCATGTTGTGGGCAAATCCGACTACAAAAACTGCTCTCAAGTAGTGCATGTTGTGGGCAGTGTTTACTCCAAAGAGTGCCCTCACGTAGTGCATGTTGTGGGCAGCGCCGACTACAAAGACTGCTCCCACGTAGTGCATGTTGTGGGTAGAGTTTAATGCCTAGACTTATTTTACCAATGCATGTTGTGGGCAGAGCCGACTGCAAAGACTGCTCTCACTTAGTTTATGTTGTGGGTAGAGCCGACTGCAAAGACGGCTCTCACGTAGTGCATGTTTTGGGCAGAGCAGCCTGCAAAGACTGCTCTCACGTAGTGCATGTTGTGGTTAGTGTTTACTGCAAAGACTGCTCTCAATAATTACATGTTGTGGGCAGAGCCGACTGCAAAGACTGTTCACACGTAGTGTATGTTGTGGGCAGAGCCAACTGCAATGACTATTCTCATGTATTGTATGTTATGGGCAGTGTATACTGCTCAAACTGCTCTTATGTAATTCATGTTGTGCGTAAATCCGACTGCAAGAACTGCTCTCTAGTAGTGCATGTTGTTCCACCCATCCAGATCTTCCTAAAACTTTATAAGCTTTCAGGAAAGAAGGTTTGTCCAAATCCGTTGAGAATTCGCCATTTCTCATCATACCCCATGTTTAAGCATTTGTACCCAAAAAAGTAATGTTTCAAATGCTCCGGGCACGGTTTCACCCCTTCAGATCTTCCTAAAATTTTATTATCTTTCAGGAAAAAAGTTTGTCCAAATCCGTTGATAATTCGCCATTTCTCAACATTCACCATTTTTCAACCTTTCTACCCAAAAAAGTAATTTTTCAAATGCTCAAAATCCGCGTCCCCTTTGCCGGATCTTCCTAAAATATGATTACATTTAAGGAAAAAAAAGATTGTCCCAA
>JASANA010005817.1:0-10919 GCA_030248095.1 Ptycholaimellus sp. GST1_10 | reverse complement strand
TAGTGTACTTCGTTCAGTTACGTATTGCTCAACTTCGTCTTGGGGCATTTTAAGGGGTTTTTGGGCCTCAACAACAGCACCACATAGGTAAATTGGGGCGTAGATTACGAATCTTTTGTCTATTTGCTTACACATTGTCTTCATGGGCTTCTACCAGGCCATGGTGTACAAGCAGCTCATCATCAACTTCGTCTTGGGGTAGTTTAAGGGGTTTTTGGCCTCAATAACAGCACCATATAGGTAAATTCGGGCGTAGATTACGAATCTTTTGTCTATTTGCTTACACATTGTCTTCATAGGCTTCTACCAGGCCATGGTGTACAAGAAGCTCATCATCAACTTCGTCTTGGGGCATTTTAAGGGGTTTTTGGCCTCAATAACAGCACCATATAGGTAAATTGGGGCGTAGATTATGAATCTTTGTCTATTTGCTTACACATTGTCTTCATGGGCTTCTACCAGGCCATGGTGTACAAGCAGCTCATCATCAACTTCGTCTTGGGGCATTTTAAGGGGTTTTTGGCCTCAATAACAGCACCATATAGGTAAATTGGGGCATAGATTACGAATCTTTTGTCCATTTGCTTATACATTGTCTTCATGGGATTCTACCAGGCCGTGGTGTACAAGCAGCCCATCATCAACTTCATCTTAAAGCATTGTATTGGGCATTAAGCTGTTTTTTGGCCTTTGGCTCTTCAAAGTGGATGAAATTACTGAAATTGTGAATCTCCGCTTCAGTGTTTTTTCTCTCTTAGCTGGTCTCTTTATAATGCTTGCAATCAAGTTAGCTTGGGCATCAAGGTAATGAAATTTATTTGATTCTACTTATCATGAAACTAGCTTGGGCTCTAAGGTGATGAAATTTAATTTGAAACTCTTATCATGAAATTATACTTACAAACTGTTGAACCTCTAAAGAGCTAAGAGAGCCCAGAAAATTTTGGCCACCATAGGATGAATGTTTAAATAGGGATAAAAATAAAAACTAAACATTGGTTTAAATTGGAAAAAACATTGAAAAAATATGCAATGAAAATTTATTATTTTGAAAAAAAATGAATTAGTATTAGTTTTTGCAGATTTTTTCATGTTTTTTCCAGCTACCAACAACATTTGTTTGAATTATTTATTTTTCATGCTGTATGTGTACTTTAACCTGCCAAAAAATAGTATAATTACAATTGTGAAAATTTTCTGGGCTCTCTTAGCTCTTTAGAGGTTCAACAGTTTGTAAGTATAATTTCATGATAAGAGTTTCAAATTAAATTTCATCACCTTAGAGCCCAAGCTAGTTTCATGATAAGTAGAATCAAATAAATTTCATTACCTTGATGCCCAAGCTAACTTGATTGCAAGCATTATAAAGAGACCAGCTAAGAGAGAAAAAACACTGAAGCGGAGATTCACAATTTCAGTAATTTCATCCACTTTGAAGAGATTTTAATTTGTATTTTTTTATGATGATAAATTGTAGTATTTGTTTGAAATTTTTTCCAAAGGCCAAAAAACAGCTTAATGCCCAATACAATGCTTTAAGATGAAGTTGATGATGGGCTGCTTGTACACCACGGCCTGGTAGAATCCCATGAAGACAATGTATAAGCAAATGGACAAAAGATTCGTAATCTATGCCCCAATTTACCTATATGGTGCTGTTATTGAGGCCAAAAACCCCTTAAAATGCCCCAAGACGAAGTTGATGATGAGCTGCTTGTACACCATGGCCTGGTAGAAGCCCATGAAGACAATGTGTAAGCAAATGGACAAAAGATTCGTAATCTATGCCCCAATTTACCTATATGGTGCTGTTATTGAGGCCAAAAACCCCTTAAAATGCCCCAAGACGAAGTTGATGATGAGCTGCTTGTACACCATGGCCTGGTAGAAGCCCATGAAGACAATGTGTAAGCAAATGGACAAAAGATTCGTAATCTACGCCCCAATTTACCTATATGGTGCTGTTATTGAGGCCAAAAACCCCTTAAAATGCCCCAAGACGAAGTTGATGATGAGCTGCTTGTACACTATGGCCTGGTAGAAGCCCATGAAGACAATGTGTAAGCAAATAGACAAAAGATTCGTAATCTACGCCCCAATTTACCTATATGGTGCTGTTGATGAGGCCAAAAACCCCTTAAAATGCCCCAAGACGAAGTTGATGATGAGCTGCTTGTACACCATGGCCTGGTAGAAGCCCATGAAGACCAGATTTGCACCTATGGTTGTTTGGTATCAAATCGTATCTATTTTTTGAGCCGGTTTCATATCTAGACTCAAAATTCACTTAAACTATTGCCACTGGGCAGCATATCTTTTTTAGGATTATTACAGTGCACCCAAAAATGGTCAAAAATGGTCAATAATTTTTTTTCAAAATTTTAATGTTTTATAGGTAGGTTTTGTGTAGTTTTTTGCCAGGATTCCGAATCTGTGCTTGTTTTTGCCCTCCGAGCTTCCTAGAAAAAGTTATTCAAGATTTTCGATTTTTTTGTAAGGGTCCCCCCTTACGTTCAATCGATTTTCCAACCTCAATTTCGGCATAAAGGAGGCCGAAAATCAAAATTCTGGAGGCACCATGGCACCCTCCAGGGTCGATATGCTATAGTGACGTTGAGACTGGAGCCCCAGATATTGCCAATCCCCATGCCGAGCAGAACGTACGGCGGACTGCGGATGGCGGACGGCGGACGGCGGACGGCGGACGGCGGACGGATAACGGACGGACACTTTTTAAAAAGTTTTTTGGCCATAACTTGCTCAATTCTCAACCAAATTTGGCAAATTTTTTTTTTAATTAAAGCTCTGTGTTTGCTGCGTCCATTGAGCCTGTTTACAGCTCTGTAACATGCCCATGGAATTAATGGCATTGATTCATATTTTCAAAAGCCGTAATAGGGTTGGTCCTTGGCTAAGAGGGGACCGTGCTTCCGCTTCGCTCGCACGGCCCCAATATTAAAAGTGGAAGAAATATCTGGTACCATTGGCAAGCCAAAAGTGGGTCTCTTTTCTCTAAATTTTGTAATTGCCTCGAGCAAAAAGTCAGGGAAATACATCTACTACTAGTGGAATCTGCTGTGTCATCTGCATTTTGTTTTTGGTGCGCATGGAAAGAGACACTGAACTGCGCGCCAAAAACAAAATGCAACTGTCCAAGCAGCAGATTCCACTAGTAGTAGATGTATTTCCCTGACTTTTTGCTCGAGGCAATTACAAAATTTAGAGAAAAGAGACCCACTTTTGGCTTGCCAATGGTACCAGATATATATCTTATTATATACGGGTGATGCCATTTTCAGGGGGGTCTCGGCACCAGCTGGATTCTTTACTTATCCTGGCATATGATAGCTCTATGCATCGCTCTTGACGAGTTATTCAATATTTTTTGGGCTGCTCCATGCATGGAAAATGTTAAAAATATGAAATAATCGAAAACATTCCCATTTTTGCCATTTTTGGCCATTTTTTGCCTTTGAAACTTTATAGCTCATCCAGTTTTCAACATTTTCTGTCGGACTATTTTTTAAATTCAAGCCTCATCAATTCTGTATCAAAGCCCATCCTGACATTATCAACATTTAATCAAAAATCGCATAAAAAATAGAGTGAAATGAAGTGCATTTTTTAGTTTTTTGTCCTACTCAATTGGCTGATGTAGAATGAATGCTATAAATAAAATATTTTGACCATAGTTGATGCAACACAGATGTGGTATAATTGTGTTAATACAGTCTAATGCGTTGCAAATTAATGCAATCGATTGACTTGCATTAATGCAATGCAAATTAATTTGAATTGACTTTGTTGGCTGTACATCACTTGACAACATTTGCGCCGTAACCTGACAACGATTGGGCTGGGGGGATGGGGGGGGGTGCCCAATCGTTGGGCTGTACGTCACTTGACAACATTTGTGACGTCACATGACAACGATTGGGCAGGGGGGGGGGGGGTGCCCAATCGTTGTCATTAAAATTACCGCATGACAACAGGCAAAATGTTGTCATGGGTCGTTTTTGCCACTTGACATGTTGTCATAATGCCCTCAGAATTTGGTTGTCACATGTCGCAAAAACGACGTATGACAGCAAAAACGGGAATGCCGCTCGCTGTCATGTGACGTTATTGCAGGCGGCGCTTGCCAGCAGGAAAATTACCACACGACAACCGCCCCTGGCTCTGTTGTCACGGCGTTGTCATGTGGGTGTTCTGTCGACGTCACATGACAACTGCCAGATTTGCCTTCTTGGTGATACCTTGATGAAAATGATGGTTTTTTGTGCTGCTTTGGCTGTAAAATGATGGATTTCGTTGCAGCTCAACCAGCAAACGACGCATGACAACTGCTGGAGGCAGTAGGAGGGAAGGCTGCAGAGGGAATGTGTGTGAGGTATGCGTAGGAGGGAGGGGCAGGAGGGGGAGGAGGGGGATAGGTGTGGCGGTATTAGAGGGGATGAGTGATGGGCATGAAAGTTAGAGGGGCAGGGAAGGAGGCGTGTAATGGCCTTGGCTAGGGGCCCTGCATTGTGGCACCTTGTTGGGCCATCTGCCTCCTATCTCCTACATCAGTGTCACTTTCTGCCTGGGCCAGCACAACCGTACAGTTCCATCAGCCCTCAAGAGCCTCTTCTTCTCCTCATACTTCACTTCGCAGCCACTAAGGTTCGTCCATTTTTCATTTACTTGTTCTTGGCCTGTTTCAGTTAGGCTTAGGAGGCTTAGGATTGAAATAGTCGTAATTTCAATGGCTGTTGTCAACTGACGCTTTGCCTATCGGTTGGGTGATGCTTGACAACAGAAATTCCCAAATCCATTTTATAAGGAGAGGGTCTTCAACGCAACAAGTAAAGGGCAGAACTTATCCCAGAATTTGTGGATCTTAAAAAGAGATAAAAAAGAGATAAAAAAGAGATTAAAAAAAGAAACAGAAAAAAGAGATTAAAAAAAGATAGAAAAAACGAGATAGAAAAAAAAATTAAAAAAAGAGCTAGAAAAACGAGGTAGGAAAAAAGAGATAGAAAAAAATAGATAGAAAAAAGAGATTAAAAAAACGAGATAGAAAAAACGAGATAAAAAAAGATAAAAAAGAGATTAATAAAAGAGACGAATAAAAGAGATAGAAAAAACGAAATAGAAAAAAGAGATAGAAAAAAAGAGATTAAAAAAACGAGATAGAAAAAACGAGATAAAAAAAGAAATAAAAAAGAGATAGAAAAAACGAGATAGAAAAAACGAGATAAAAAAAGAGATAGTAAAAGAGATAGAAAAAACGAGATAGAAAAAGAGAGAAAAAAAGATAGAAAAAAAGAGATAAAAAAACAATCTTGTTGTCATGTGGTCTTGCAAAATGCACACGACGTATGACACCAGCAAAAGTACTACATGACAACTCGAATCCATGACACCAGAGAAATGGTTGTCATGCGACGTTCCCATGACAACAGGATATTTTGGTTGTCATATCTCGTTTATGCCACCTGACACAAAATGTTGTCGTGTGGTTATTTTAATGTTGTCAAAGGACGTTTTTTGTTGTCATGAAGTCCATTTACCCTATAAATATGACAACGAAAAATGGTTGTCACATAACGTTTTCAACGTTGTATGACACCGAAATGCGTTTTGGTGTCAAGTGACGCGGATTCAATCGTGGCTAATCGTTGTCATTAAAATTACCGCACGACAACAGGCAAAATGTTGTGATGGGTCGTTTTTGCCACTTGACATGTTGTCATAATGCCCTCAGAATTTGGTTGTCACACATCGCAAAAACGATGTATGACAGCAAAAACGGGAATGCCGCTCGCTGTCATGTGACATTATTGCAGGCGGCGCATGCCAGCAAGAAAATTACCACACAACAACCGCCCCTGGCTCTGTTGTCACGGCATTGTCATGTGGGTGTTCTGTTGACGTCAAATGACAACCGCCAGATTTGCCTTCTTGGTGATACCTTGATGAAAATGATGGTTTTTTGTGCTGCTTTGGCTGTAAAATGATGGGTTTCGTTGCAGCTCAACCAGCAAACGACGCATGACAACCGCTGGAGGCAGTAGGAGGGAAGGCTGCAGAGGGAATGTGTGTGAGGGATGCATAGGAGGGAGGGGCAGGAGGGGGAGGAGGGAGATAGGTGTGGTGGTATTAGAGGGGATGAGTGATGGGCGTGAAAGTTAGAGGGGGGCAGTGAAGGAGGCATGTAATGGCCTTGGATAGGGGCCCCGCATTGTGGCACCTTGTTGGGCCATCTGCCTCCTATCTCCTACATCAGTGTCACTTTCTGCCTGGGCCAGCACAACCGTACAGTTCCATCAGCCCTCAAGAGCCTCTTCTTCTCCTCATACTTCACTTTGCAGCCACTAAGGTTCATCCATTTTTGACCGCGGAGTGGCCCGAAGGGCCGCTCCGCGGTCTATAGAGGTTACTGAACTTTTGTCCTCATATATATGTATGTCTGGAAATGCTGGGAATGGGCGAATTCTCAACGGATTTTGACAAACTTTTTTTCCCTGAAAGCTAATGCTATTTTAGGAAGATCTGGAGGGGTGGAACCGGTTTCCGAGCATTTGAAACATTACTTTTTTGGGTAGAAAGGTTTAAACATTGCAATATACAGTTTTTGCGCTGTAGCACCTGTAATCTTGAGAATTGCACAGAAGACTTGAGTTTTTTTGTTCACAAGTCATACATAACAATTCCAAATATGTGCTTATTTTTAAAAATGGTTCGGAAACCACAGACTTTCCCTCTTGAGTGACAAACTTTCACGCATGACAATAGCATCAATAATTAGTAGCAGCTGAACGGCTGATAATTGCACAGAACACTTGAGTTTTTTTGTTCACAAGTCGTATATAACGATTCCAAATCTGTGCTTACTTTTGAAAATGGTTGAGAAACCACAGACTTTCCCTCTTGAGGGACAAACTTTTGCACATGGGTCTAGGACAAGATTGCCACTGACAATATTGCCCCGGACTGGATTGCCCCGGACAGGATTGCCACCGGACTGGATTGCCACCGGACTGGATTGCCACCGGACTGGATTGCCACCGGACAGGATTGCCCCAGACTGGATTGCCACCAAATTTGAATTTCTGTTATTTTTTACTTTTTTAGGTTTCTTTGAATAGTTTTTATTACTTTTGGTCTTATTTTGATCCATGCCTTTCAATTTTGATATTATGAGGCGTTTATGCTCCTTTTTGTGTAAATTTAACATCAATATCATATTCTGTATCAAATTATATCTGGTACAATCGGCAAGCCTAAAATAAGTGAATCTGCTGGAATCGGCTGCAACATCTGCATTTTGTTTTTGGGTGCACATGGAGACTTTGAACTGTGCACCCAAAGCAACATGCAACTGTCCAAGCAGCAGATTCCAGTAGTAGTAATTTTATTTCTTTGACTTTTCACTCGAGGCTTTTTCAATTTTGGGAGAAACGAGACCTGATGTTGGCTTGCCGATGATAGCAGATATAATTTGATACAGAAGTTGATATTGATATTAAATTTACATAAAAAGGGTAACAAGGACCATAAATGCCTCATAATTCCAAAATTGAAAGGCATGGAGCAAAATAAGATCAAAAGTAATAAAAACTGTTCAAAGAAACCTAAACAGTAAAAAATAAAGGAAATTCAAATTTGGTGGCAATCCAGTCCGGGGCAATCCTGTCCGGTGGCAATCCAGTCCGGTGGCAATCCAGTCCGGTGGCAATCCAGTCCGGTGGCAATCCTGTCCGGGGCAATCCAGTCCGGGGCAATATTGTCAGTGGCAATCCTGTCCGCAACCCTTTGCACATGACAATAGCATCAATAATTAGTAGCAGCTGAACGGCTGATAATTGAACAGAACACTTGAGTTTTTTTGTTCACAAGTCGTATATAACGATTCCAAATCTGTGATTAATTTTGAAAATGGTTGAGAAACCACAGACTTTCCCTCTTGAGTGACAAACTTTTGTGCATGACAATAGCATCAATAATTAGTAGCAGCTGAACGGCTGATAATTGAACAGAACACTTGAGTTTTTTTGTTCACAAGTTGTATATAACGATTCCAAATCTGTGCTTACTTTTGAAAATGGTTGAGAAACCACAGACTTGCCCTCTTGAGTGACTAACTTTCATGCATGGCAATGGCATCAATAATCAGTAACAGCTGAACGGCTTATATTTGAACAGAGGACTTGAGTTTTTTTGTTCACAAGTCATATATAACGACTCCAAATCTGTAATTATTTTCGAAAATGGTTGAGAAACCACAGAACTAAGCGCTCCACGGTCACCTATTGCGCTTTGCGCCATATACTTGTTCATTTACTTGTTCTTGGCCTGTTTCAGTTAGGCTTAGGAGGCTTAGGATTGAAATAGTCGTAATTTCAATGGCTGTTGTCAACTGACGCTAGCGGTTGGGTGATGCTTGACAACAGAAATTCCCAAATCCATTTTATAAGGAGAGGGTCCTCAACGCAACAACTAAAGGGCAGAACTTATCACAGCAAAATTGACTGGAAACGAATAGATGAGCCATCCATGGAAATGACTAGAGAGACTAGAGAATCTGAAAGAGCGATTTTGGAGGAGTGCCTGGAGGGGTAATGGGAGGAGTGACTCAATGCGGACATCGTCAAAGCTGCAGTGGCCACCGCTCTACCAACAGCACTCTCTGCCCCTCTCAGCAGCACCAATCTAGGCAGAAGTGACCAGGGGTCTACTCTCATGCAATCTCTACCGTAGCCCATGCCTGCTAAGAGATGCTCCAAATGGCGCACGTTTGAATAATGACCCATTCCCAGCAAACTCAGCCATACTCGCTGTATACTCCCCCCCACTGCGTACGTGCCCAGTGTGCACTCTAACATGCTGTTGTCATGTGGTCTTGCAAAATGCCCACAACGTATGACACCAGCAAAAGTAATACATGACAACTCAAATCCATGACAACAGAAAAATGGTTGTCATGCAACTTTCCAATGACAACAGGTTTTTCTGGTTGTCATATGTCAATTCCACCACTTGACACAAAATGTTGTCGTGTGGTTATTTTCTGTTGTCAAAGGACGTTTTTTGATGTCATGAAGTCCATTTACCCTATACATATGACAACGAAAAATGGTTGTCACATAACGTTTTCAACGTTGTATGACACCAAAGTGCCTTTCGGTGTCAAGTGACGCGGATTCGACTTTGTTATATCTGTAACATATTTGTTACTGTTTTCTCCACATGTTTTTATGCTTGTTATTCTTATGAAAAGGTTTATCGCATGCTTCAATATATTTTTTCAGTGTATGAAGTTTAAATAATTATGGATTTAAATTTTATCTTACAAAAGAAATGCAATTGATCAGAAGGTGGCCGCGCAAAGCATGGTCACTGACCAATATGACTAGTATATATATATCTGGTACCATCGGCAGGCCAAATGTGGGTCTCTTTTCTCCAAAATTTGCAATTGCCTCGAGTAAAAAGTTAAGGAAATACAATTTTACTAATGGAATCTGCTGCTTGGACAGTTGCATTTTATTTTTGGCGCGCAGTTCAGTGTCTCTTTCCATGCGCACCCAAAAACAAAATGCACATGACGCAGCAGATTCCATTAGTAAAATTGTATTTCCTTAACTTTTTACTCGAGGCAATTGCAAATTTTGGAGAAAAGAGACCCACATTTGGCCTGCCGATGGTACCTGATATTTCTTCCACTTTTAATATAGTAGAAAATTTTATATTGATGGTTATATATTTGCTTAAGATTTTATTGGATAAATAAAAAAATAGTAAATAAAAAATGCTTATTTAAAAAAATGTAAAAAAAAGATTCGAAAATGAAAAATATAATGCAAATTTATTGGCAAACTAGCATATTTTTGAGAAATTTTCTTGACTTATACTCAGAACAATCGATTTTTGTAAAGGGCTTTACTTTTGGAGAAAGGGCTTTACTTTTGGCCTGCCGATGGTACCAGTTGTTTTCTTAACTTTAAATACACAAAAATGAAAAGATTGCCCAAGTAGGATTCGAAACCATTAGCTTAGTATATGACCACCGCTTACACCACTACACCACTGGTGCACATGGCTACTAAGTTCACTTGAAGATTTATGAATAAAAACAATAGATCAGGCACAGGGACCCGGGGAGGGGGGGGGGGAAGAAATGAATACCTACTATCGTCCATTGAATAGATGCGGAGAAGAAGGAGAAGAAGGAGAAGAAGAAAGAAGAAGGAGTTCGGACAAATGGTTTTGAGTGATTTGCTAATGATTGCTCAACTTTCTGGCAAACTCTCGTGAGTTTTGGTCAATTAGAGGATGCTCTTTCCAATGAAAAAAGAATTAGAGCAAATGAAGCTTCCTGTGAGGAGCAAGAGCCTTATCAAAATAAAGATCTAGCAATAACCCTCAAAACGTACACCTGGGTCGAAAAGAGGGGCTGGGCGCTGACACTGCGCTAAAGCTCCGTTCGCGCCAGCCCAATATATATATAACTGGTACCATCGGCAAGCCAAATGTTGGTCTCTTTTCTCCAAATTTTGTAATTGCCTCGAGCAAAAAGTCAAGGAAATACATCTACTTCTTGTGGAATCTGCTGCTAGGACAGTTGCATTTTGTTTTTGGTGCGCAGTTCAGTGTCTCTTTCCATGCGCGCCCAAAAACAAAATGCAGATGACGCAGCAGATTCCACAAGTAGTAGATGTATTTCCTTGACTTTAAACTCGGACTAATCCACTTTTTGGGAGAAAAGAGATTCACATTTGGCCTGCCGATGGTACCAGATATATCTTCCACTTTTAATATAGTATTTCGCTACTACTAGTGGAATCTGCTTGTAGGGCATTTGCATTTTGTTTTTGCGCGCAGTTCAATAGCTCTTTTCATGCGCGCTCAAACAAAATACAAGTGACACAGCAGAT
>JASANA010005816.1:0-25191 GCA_030248095.1 Ptycholaimellus sp. GST1_10 | reverse complement strand
GTGGGTGGGGTCGGGGGGGGAGGGGGGGGGGGAGTGGGAGGGGGAGGTTGGGTCGTGTATGGTTGCAACACATCATCTCTGTCTCAATGTCGAAGCCTTTGGCTGTGATATAGCGGTGAGGTAATGAGAAGGTGGGGTGGCAGAGCGATACTTGTTGCGTCTGTGGGGGGCGGCCGAGAGAATGCTGCTGGACTAGATCAGTTCCTTCCCAAGGCAAGCCTACTACCTCCCCTCCTCAACCTGTAACATGCCCTCTGTACAGCTGGGGTCACCGGCTGACACACTCCCCAGTCCTGCAGCTCAACCTTTACCCTGTCACTTGCAAAATCTAACATTTGCTTCAGTTTACAGTTTTTATTGGGTGGCATGATTTTGAATTACGTTGATTTTGGCGCGGCCGACGGCCGCCTGCCGCGGAGGGCAGGGCAGTCAGAGCTCCGGAGGCCGGAGGGCATGGGTGCGGAGGCCCCGGAGCGTAGCCTAGCATGCGAAGCATGCTAGGCGAAGCGTAGGGGCCGTCGCACCCGTGCCCGGAGGCCGGAGGAGCTCTGGCGCCCTGCCCGAAGCGGCGGGCGGCCAAGGCCAGCTTAACCAGTTACCCCATTTTTGCGTCCGTCTGTCCGCATATATATATATATATGTCTGTCCAGGGCCGGGCCTCCGCGGTTTTTCAACGAAATTGGCTGATTTTTTGCATGAAAGTCCGCCTAGGTGGTATCTCCAGGCCATTTTTTGGGCTTGGCGTAATTTTTCGATTTTCGTCCAAAACTCAAGTTTTTGATGTTTCAAACTACTAAAATTCATAAATCACTGGTTTTTCGACGAAATTGGCTGATTTTTTGCATGAGAGTCCGCCTTGGTGATGCCTTGGCACCATTATTAGGGCTTTGCGAAATTTTTTGATTTTTACCCAAAACTCAATTTTTTGATGTTTCAAAATACGAAAAATCATAAATCACTGGTTTTTCAATGAATTTTGTTGAATTTTGGCAGGTACGTCCGTCTAAGTAATATCTTGAAGCTGGCCAGACGAAATTTTGAAATATTTATTATTTATTGATTTATAGTCAAAAACCCAAAATCTTGATGTTTCAAAAATTTGAACATTCATAAGTCCATGGTTTTTCAATGAAATTAGCTGATTTTTGGTATGTACGTCCGTGAAAGTAATATCTTAAAGCTGGCAAAATGAATTTTTGAAATAATTAGTATTTCTTGATTTAAGAAGAAGCCAAAATCTTGATGTTTCAAAAATTGAAACATGTATAATTCACTGAAATCTGTTGAAGTTTGGCATGCATTTTCATCTAGGTGGTGTCTTGAGGTGAGGCCGCGCATCTTGGCAACCGCCGAGAATACCTTGTTTATTTTTCTTTAATGAACAAAAGTAAGCTGACATTTTTGTGTTTCAAAAGCAGAATATATTAAGTTAGCCGTTCTGAATGCATTGAAACAGCCACATTCATACATGAGAGCTAAAACTGAATCTAAAGAAGCCATAATCGCAGGCGTAAGTTTCACTGTTCCATACACGAAACCGGTAAACCGAAAGATTTTTGAACTCAATCTTTCCGGTGCCCGTCCTTTCCTTCTACTAACTGTAATCCATCGCAATCGCAAAAGACGTTAACTAGGATAGCAGAAAACGTCAGTTGATAAGAATTTGATTGTGAACCTCCTGAATTAAACTAAAAAGCATGCCTGGCAGACTAAAACTGCCCAAATTCAATATCTGGTCTGCAGCGAGCTGAAGATGAAGGACTACATGAGCTGCTGCATTAACCAGTCGACCTATACCTCGCTGCAGTTCGGCATGAAATCCCCGCGGCTGGCCACAGAAGCCGAGCTGCGCAGAGTTCGCCAGAACGGCGGCCTCCGCGATTGCTGGCTCTCCTCGCGCCAGGGCAGATGCGGCGATATCATCCTCAGGTCCACGCCTCAAATCATGCTCCCTTCCAGTTGTTCCAGGCCATTGACTAGATTTGAGACACTAAATAGTTGATTGTGCTATGGTTGGCCGGTTACTAGCCAGCAGTGGCGGATATAGGGGGGGAAGCGGAAACCCCCCCCCCCGAAACTTTCAGGAAGGTGACAAATTTCACCCTTTTAGAAACATCGTGTCAAACAATTTTCGCCCGCTTCGCGCGCAGTCTAATTTAGTCTAATTTTAAATTTTGGCCCAAATCCCCCCCCCCCCGAACCAAAACCCTATATCCGCCACTGCTAGCCAGGATGGAGTCAGAGGGTTCGAGATGTGGGGAAAGGGGGCTGGCCATTCGCCAGGCAGCAGATGAGCCGTTTGGATGTTTGAAAGGGACCGGTGGCAGCTGAGCTCTTTGGAAGAAGCAGATGACAGCGTGCTTCTACGCCATTCGCTGCAGCCGCAGCACAGCCACTGCCACTGGTTTCAGCCCCGCATCCCGCGCCCTTCGCTCGTCGAGGATGTGCACCGTATGCCGATTTTCCCTGCCATTTTTGTAGAGCAAAAAACATTTTTTTGCGATTTTTGAGACCGTTAGAATTGCAGAATTGAAGATTACAGTCAGAAATTGCAGCAGTAGAATGGCAAGCGCGGGTCTGCTACTGTCAGACGAAGCCCTACTGCAACGCTTAGCAAAATTAATGCGCTACCTGTCTTGCAATTGTCAATAAACAAAAGAATGATATACCATCAAAAGAATGATTATGACGCATTCAGAAGGATGTAGGGCATGTAGTAAAAAAAGAAAAGGCTTCAATGAATTCTTTAGCAATTTCCTTCAGGTGAAATGCGCCTAGATGGCCCATACGCCTTGACTGGCATGATTCGTCTGCTAGGCTACGCTCTGGGGCCTCAACGCCCAAGCCCTCCGGACTTCAGACCTCTATTGCGCTGCCGTTTGCAGAATGGGGCCTTTGACCATGTAAAAAACTCTTTTCCAGAACAAAGAAGCCATACGCATCCTACTTTTTCCACTTCTTCCCGCGTCCGGTTTTTCATCTTCTGGGGAGGGTAAAGAGGGATCGGTTCGGCTTCTATACCGATTTCGATCTGCTCAACGAAACTGTGGAGGACGTCTGGCTCAATGAATGGCTTAGCAATGTTTATCGCTACCTTGCACAATGGCGAAATTGTGGGCGTTTGGCGAAATAACTTGCTCACAATATGAACACTGACGATTGCCGAAGGTAGTTGTTCATGCTAACTCGTATTTTTCTGAAACATCCGCGCGGGAGGTGGCTGAGTGGGTTGATAATGGTGGGCCATGCTATTGGACTGGGTCTTAGCGCCTTTATATTTCACGGCGAATTTTCACCAACATTGCAGCGACAATCGCTTCCTTTCAAAGATAGACTGATTGGCTATGGAGATTATGGTTCTACTGTGATTCATGGCTCAATCGCATTACTGCATGTCTGTCAAATCGAAGGAAACCAGTTCGATGCTTATTTACAATTTTTCTAGGTTTTGCCATACTTTAAATATTTGGAGAAGGTGATTTATACCGGGGGGAACGAAGTCTTCGTCAGTTTTAGTATAATAAAAATATAAAAAACGGCTAAGACCTCGCCCCCCCCCGGTATTACCTGCCCAAAGGCAATTCCCCTAATTATACGCTGCCTAATGAGGTCATCGGTACCTATCGCTTGTGTCGAAAAATAATATAACTGGTACCATCGGCAAGCCAAATATGGGTCTCTTTTCTCCAAATTTTGTAATTGCCTCGAGCAAAAAGTCAAGGAAATACATCTACTACTAGTGGAATCTGCTGCTTGGACAGTTGCATTTTGTTTTTGGCGCGCAGTTCAGTGTCTCTTTCCATGCGCGCCCAAAAACAAAATGCAGATGACGCAGCAGATTCCACTAGTAGTAGATGTATTTCCTTGACTTTTTGCTCGAGGCAATTACAAAATTTGGAGAAAAGAGACCCACATTTGGCTTGCCGATGGTACCAGTTATTTCTTCCACTTTTAATATAGCATAAAATGTATAAATACAATTTTATATTATTTTATAATATATGAAAAAAAATAAACTCATTAAAAACATAACAAACATAAAAGAATCGAGAATAATTTAAGATATTTTTGGATCAAAAAATAAATAATAAATAAAACTTAAAAATATAACGAAAAGAAAAGATTCGAAAATCAAAAATACAGTTTAAATTTATTGGCAAAATAACATATTTTTGTGAAATTTTCATGATTTATACTTAGGGTAATCGATTTTTGGGAGAAAAGAGCTTTAATTTTGACAAAAATACAATTAAAGATGTATTGGCAAATTAACATATTTTTGTGAAATTTTCATGATTTATACTTAGGGCAATCGATTTTTGGGAGAAAAGAGCTCTTATTCTGACCAGCCGATGGTACCAGTTGTTTTCTCAACTTAAAATTTCCAAAATAAAAATGATTGCCTAAGAAGAATTCGAACCTCCCAGTTTCAACCAGCTGTTCAACCGCTTAGACCATTACACCACTGGTCCACATGCATCAATGTTTAACTGAAGACTTATGAATAAAAATCAATACATGAGGCCCAAGGACCCGGGGAGGGGGGTGAGTGGGGGATGAAATGAATACCTACTATCGTCCATTGAATAGATGCGGAGAAGAAGAAGAAGGAGAAGGAGAAGGAGAAGGAGAAGGAGAAGGAGAAGGAGAAGGAGAAGGAGAAGGAGAAGGAGAAGGAGAAGGAGAAGGAGAAGGAGAAGGAGAAGGAGAAGGAGAAGGAGAAGGAGAAGGAGAAGGAGAAGGAGAAGGAGAAGGAGAAGGAGAAGGAGAAGGAGAAGGAGAAGGAGAAGGAGAAGGAGAAGGAGAAGGAGAAGGAGAAGGAGAAGGAGAAGGAGAAGGAGAAGGAGAAGGAGAAGGAGAAGGAGAAGGAGAAGGAGAAGGAGAAGGAGAAGGAGAAGGAGAAGGAGAAGGAGAAGGAGAAGGAGAAGGAGAAGGAGAAGGAGAAGGAGAAGGAGAAGGAGGAGGAGTTCGGACAAATGGTTTTGAGTGATTTTCTCACGACTTTTGCCAATTTTTGATGATTTCTCGCGAGTTTTGGTCAATTCAATGATGCTCTTTCCAATGCAGAAAGAATCAGCACGATTGGACGTTTCTATGAAGCGTAAAATCCTTATCAATTTTAAGATCTAGCAATAACCCCGAAAACGTACACCTGGGTCGAAAAGAGGGGCTGGGCGCTGACACTTCGCTAACGCTCCATTCGCGCCAGCCCAATTTCATTGACGATAAACTTTCTGCTCATTAACAGTAAAACAAGGCAGGCAACAAAACTCCCCCTTCTCGTTCCTGGCAATCTGTTCACCTGACTCTTCGTCAGTGCCTCTTTTTTCCGCGCCAGTGGTGACATTTGCTCCAAAGGAGGCTGGGGGAGCTGAAAGCTCACTCTGCGTATACGCAGGCACCTACAACAAGCCTTGGAGGGGGAGTGAAGGGGGAAAGGCCTGCGGGGATGCCTTTAAACCCGCCACAGCTGGCCTTGCCCACCTACACACCCTGCTCCTCACCTACTCTCCGCTCCTTCCTCAAAGCCACCTTCTCACAGGGGCCTTGTTTAAAATAGCGCCCCCTGCCTGCCCCCTGCTACCCACTTGGCTTTTACGCACTTTTATGTGGCCTTGCCCACCTTGTTGGTGTCGGCTTTCTGCACAGGGAGAAACACAATTTGCTTGGAATAGCTGTAGAGGGAGGAAGCAAGGTTTACTGGAGGAATACTGGCAAATATGTCCTGGGCTAGAATAGTTGTTCTGTAATGGGTAGTGATAAAGTTGATTCCCGAGCAAGATCCATTGAACTCCCTTTTGATTGGCCAATTGCAGTGTTTTTACTTCTTTTCTATTTTCTCTACAGGGTTCGTTAAAAATTACAGCAGTGTAAGGCCGAAACCGTATGGGACATACAATCAAATTGTATTTTCATGTATTTTAGACCGATTATTGGTCTTGATTTGAGCGAAAATCCCATTTTTCTAAACAAACTGAGAATTCCATTAATTCCCGCGGCCACTTTTCACATCCAATCGCTTAGCCAGAACTCCCTGTTCCAGCCCCCAGCCAAAAGATGGGGCTGCTATCGCTGACAGTGCGTCTGAGCGAAACAGGGGCTCTGAAGCCTATCCAACTAGCCTCCCAAACCCCCGTCCACGAAGCCTGCCGTCAGATCAGAGCCCGGATGCCGGAGACTCGCGAAGCCAGCGGCGATTTCGGCCTCTTCCTCGTCGACCCAAGGGATCCAAAGTCCTGCCACTTTTTGATCATTTTTTCTCATGATGTTTCAGGTTTTTGGAAAACCAACGTGTGCTGGGATAAAAAATTCAATCTTGCTGTGAAAAACAAGGTATTATCGGCTATCGCCAATAGATGCGCGGCCTTGATGCTTAATAGGTTTTGATGATTGTTGGCTTTCCCAAAGAATTCAAATGTGACACAAAGAATAAATGTTCAGCTTGAATGGACTAAAATGAATCAAGAATGGTAAAGGTAAAAGCTATGTTAATGAAAGGTACCTTGGTAAAAGTCATTTTTTTGGTTTCTGAGGCTTTAAAATAATAAATAGTACTTTAAATGTTAATAAATAATTAATAAAAGTAATATGCACTTTTTCGAAAACTTTTCGAATTTCAAAGACCCAATTTTTATAGTTTTTTGGCCATAATTCTGGAAGAAATCAAAATGGCGCCGATCCCACAAAAACGTCCCGAGCCACCACCCAGGCGGACCTTCATACAAAAAATCAGCCAATTTCATTGAAAAACCGAGGAGTACGGGCTGCGGTACCACATATATATATACTAGTAATATGGGTCAGTGGCCGCGCTTCGCGCGGCCACACTTCATTTCTTCACATCATATGAAATCACATCATTCTTTTTATTTCTTCTTTCAAAAGCAATGAATCGAGTCTGTTGATCCCAGGCATCAATAATATTTGCTGAAATGAAATTAATTTTATATCTCAACAAAAGTCAAAATGTTAAATTCAACCAGTTTTGGAAGATTGGAACATCCACTGATCAGAAATGCAAGTTAAAAAGATCTATGACTGTTAGCCTCGCACACAGTCAACTTGACCTCTGGAATTGAACATCTGCATATTCTTACTTATGAATATCTTGCAGCATCAGCTCACTGAGTAGAGCCCAAATCGCGAAAATTGACTTCACTCAATGCAATTTTTCAATATTATTATTTGTAAAATGTGAAAAAGTAAATACATGATCTTAAACACAATTGTTTTGCCTTGAATTGAAAAAAAAGTCCGACAAGAAAAGTCAAAAATTGGATGAGCAAGCAAGTTTCAAAGTTAAAAATGGCCAAAATTGAGAACGTTTTCAATCACAATTTTTTTCAATGGAAAAATGGCGAGGACTTCCCTACATATGTTAAAGAACTCACTGAGATCTATCCAAAAAGCTATCATGTGCCACGATTTGATTAGAAACCATACGGCGCCAAGGCCATCCCCAAAATGGCATCACCCGTATATAATAAGATATATATATGCGGACAGACGGACGAAAAATGGGGTAACTGTATAAGCGGGCCTTGGCCGCCCGCCGCTCCGGGCAGGGCGCCAGAGCTCCTCCGGCCTCCGGGCACGGGTGCTACGGCCCCTACGCTTCGCCTAGCATGCTTCGCATGCTAGGCTATGCTCCGGGGCCTCCACACCCATGCCCTACGGCCTCCGGAGCTCTGACTGCCCAGCCCTCCGCGGCAGGCGGCCTGCGGCCGCGCAAAAAAAGTCGATTTAGCCTCAGCCTTAACCTAAGCCTGAGCTTCACTATGGTTGGTGCTTTAACCCAAGCCTGAGCCTTCTTGAAGGAAAAGTATTTGCGGCAAATACCTGGCATGCATTTGTACGTTTCTAAGAAGCTGGCTATCAGCTTGATGTGAGGAGCGAGCTATGATAAGTTTATGATTGGAGAATCGAATCCAAGGCTCTTCGTTGAAACAGGGACAGACGACAAGGGTATTGTTTGTGGCTGCAGACAAGGGGTGTGGATGGAGGATGGACGAACACTGGAGCACTACCTGCTGCGAACGGGCGATGTGGTGGAGTATCGGCGACGGAGCGGCAACGGCAACGTCCACTACTTCCACGTCAAGGAGAAGATGAAGGGCAAGAACAAGCTGGCGCCGCGCATCTTTGGCATCAGCAAGGTATCCTTTAATCCCCCACTCCTAGTTATCAGCCTCTGCACGAATTGCAGGACTCTGTGATGCGTATTGAGCCCAAGACGAAAGAGATCCAGCGAGTCTGGCCTCTGGAGCAGGTTCTTTTTCGAGGGCTCTTCTTGGCAGTGTTGATGAAATGATGATAGTGAACTGGTGACAAATAATCTGATAAAACTTGTGAACACAAGCTTTTTGAAGATAAAGCTGGCATCCCGAAAAAAACTTCAAAATCTTGGTTTTTTTCAACTGAACAGGTACCGCAGAACAATAAATCCAAAGTTCACAAAAGTGAATCCCTTTCTTAGCTGAAACTTCTAGATGTCGGATGTCCTCCCATAAAGGGAGTGCTTTTGCCAGGTGCGTCGGTGGGCGGCCTCCAGAAATACCTTCACGCTGGACTTCGGGGACTACGAAGATGGCTACTACTGCATTCAGACGCACGAGGGGGAGCGAATGGCTCAGCTGTTGGCGGGCTACATCGACGATCTGTTGAGGTTCTACTCTCTCATCCTCCCCTCCATCTGTACATCTAGAAGAGTGCAGGAAGCGAAGGGCTGTGGACCACTTCGGGGACCAGGGGGATGAGGGCACCACGATGCTGGAGGCTTTGGTGGAGCCAGCCAAGGCTACGCTAATGGAGAACGCCGCTGTAAAGCTCTCCCGTCTGTCTGGAAAAGTCAGGGGGAGAATGAGAAGGGGGCGCTTTAGAGCTGCATGTTTCAAAAGTTTTGGTGAGCAGAGCTAATCTTGAAGATTTGTAATCATAAACTCCATTGGATGCTGCTAAACTTTGGATGAAGAAGGGAAAGAACTGGGCGGTAGGTGGCGAGCGCAGAGGAGGGTGCGGCAGAGCGAAAGCGTCAGCGAACGCCCTACTTCGAGGACGAGGCGGGCGAGCCGATCCAGTACGGGGCTGTGGAGGGTCGCTTCAAGTCTGTGGAACCGCCTCCGGTTCCCATTCCGCTTCCTCCTTAGCCGAATTGGCTCCACATTTGCTCCCCATACGGCCCGATAGCTTGGGTGTCAGTTTTTGCGAATCTCGAGGTTTGCTTCTAGCATGGAGACTGGATAGGCTTCGCATTTATCAATGCTCAAATGAAGAGTGGATGAGCCGACAATTGCCTGACAATTATTGAATTTACAGCTGGAGCCCGTTCGCTATGTCTTTCTGAAACATCGTAGAATGTACCATAATTCTCAGCAGAAATATTTCATCAAATTTTCGATGTTTCACAAAAAATATTTTCCTTCTGTCAAGTTTGCGTGAGTGTGAAAGAGTGGAATGAGCTGGATAGGGTCGGCAGCCGGTGGTCTCAGAGTCCGACCTGTACACGAGGCAGCAACGGGCTCTCGTAGGCACCATAGAGGCCTCCGTCAAGGTGGTAGAGAAGGCTGAGAAGCGTCTCTGCGAGCCAGCCCAGCTGCCGCCCATGAGCGACAAAGTTCAGAAGTTGGTCCTTTATTCCATTTTTCAATATTTCAAGATTTTGTGATTTTTCTAATTTTTTAAAAGTTTTTTTCGCGTTTTTACTTGCCACGTTCAAAGCAAAGAGCCACTGGGCAGGAATTTTATTCCAATTATTTTTTTCACTTAGAAAATTTTTGGATTTTTTCTAATTTTTTAAGCTTTTTCACATTTTTTCTCGTCACATTCAAAGCAAAGTGTCACTGGGCAGAAATTTTATTCCAATTAAATTTTGCCCTTCGACAATTTTGTTGTTTTCCTATTCCCATAAATTCTCTCCTCCCAGAGACCTGGTCCGCGTGGAGCGTAAAGCAGTGAGCGACAAGATGGCCAGCGTGAGCGCCGCCACAGCCGAGATCATCCAGCTCACCGCGCCGGTGGAAGACCGGCTGGACCAGACGGCCATCGGCGCCGCCGTCTCCCTCATCTCCAGCCACATCCCGGACATGACGGACGGCCTGAGGACCGTGGCCGCTCTCATGCCGAAGGTGGAGAAGCGGCCGTCGGATGATTTGATCACGGCCGCCCGGAAGACCTGCGGCGCCTTCTCTGACTTCCTCAACTCCATCAACCCCAAGCACGAGGAGGTAGCACAAAAAACCTTCCAAATTTTTTAGCGATGTGTTTCTTAAGATGTTGGAGAAACTGGCTCCTGCCTAATTTGAAAACAAAAACAGCAAGTGCTGTTGCAAATATGGTAAAACAAAACTTTTACCAAAAAAATTCCCAAATTTTCCACATCAAAATTTTTTTAGAATTTTTTAAAATATCCTTTAAAAATCAATAAAATCAGTCTAAAAACCATCTAATGCTGCCTTTGACAACAGAAGCGGCAGACAGTGCTGGCGGCAGCCGGTCGAGTGGGTGACTACTCCTCAGCCGTCAAAACACAGCTGGCGCCAGCCCAGCAAGCTCAGCCGCTGCAGGACCCCGTCCAGGACGCCATCGTGGAAGCAGCCAAGGCCGTCGCCACCGCCGCCGCCCAGCTCGTCCTCAAGGCCAAGCACGTCTCCTCCGCCTGCCCCGACGACGGCCTTCGGGTTGAGGTTTGGACTTCGGCTCATTGCGAAGCTAGCAACGATTGATAATTGATTCTCACGGGAATTGCAGCTGTTAGAAAAAGGACTATTTTTCTTGCTGGACTTCTTCTAACAGCTGCAATTCTCGTGAGCATGAATCTTTGGTGTTTGGATAGAAAGAGAGGAGAATGAGAAAGTCGGCTTGAGGTGATAAAGTCGGCCACGAAGTGTGCCTTTGCCACATCTCAGCTGGTGGCCACAGCTCGCGTGGTGGCACCGCATATTCAGTCCAAGGACTGCCAGAACCAGCTTGTGGAGGCTGCTCGTCTGGTTGCTCAGGTTTATTTATAAACAGAACTCGATTATAAATGTACGAGAATAGAACAATTGGAATCTAATACTCAATGCAAAGTCGTAGCATAGGAAAATCACGTTTGGTTTCTCTCCTCTATCTCATCTAGCTGTCAGAGCAGAGCAAGCCTGCCATTTCCCGCGAAAACAAATTCATTAGGCAAAGAGAGCACGAGAATTAATTCAAATCGATGCTAAGATCACCCGTTCATACAGCCAGAGGTCTTGAACCATGGTACCGTCGGCCTGGTACCGTCGGCAAACCCAACGGAATCTCTTTTCTTCCAAAATTCGAATGCTCCGTCAAAATGTATCAACCAAAAAGATGGCCTGCAGGCAGTTGACCGACTGCTGAAGGACGCCGAAGTGGCGGCCACCGCCAGCGGCACTTCTACCACCGTCGGTGTGGGCGACCTGCGAGCTGCAGCTGCCGCCGTCACCCGAGCCCTGACCCTCCTCCTCAGCCAGTTCCAGGTCCTCTTTCCACCACTGCTCTGGGAAGGGTTGATCGCCAATCAGAAATTGTACGCAACGTGGGAGATCTAGATATATTGTGGCCTTAGTGAGCAGTGGGATTTATTCATTTTGCCTGAAACATCGATGGAGTGAGTGAGCAAAACGAACAGGCAGCCGAAGAACGGCCGAAACCGCCAGCGCCCCCGCCGCCGCCACTAGACCGCGGCCAGCTTTACAAGGTTTTTTCTCATTTCCTCCTCTTTTAGACAGCACACTGCCAAAATCATCAAAGAAAGTCCTAAGCAAAAGACCAAAAATTTGCCAAAAATCAAGTCAATTTCAGTAGCCAAAAATCAAACTGACACACTCTGTCCAAATCCATTTAGCGAAGCGAAGCCTCCTGCATGTTTCATATGAGAATCTATTTTATGCAGCACGCCAAATAGGATTCCTGATCTACTATTAAGCGTGCTCAATAAAATTGGATCACTGGTTCCAGGCAGCCGGCTTCACTGAAAAAGCAAATATACCAATAGCATAAAATTGCCGTTCAATTTGGTCTAAGAGCCAACTCGCTTTCCTAGGCCGCCAAACGACTGGCCAACGCCACCTCAGAGATGCTTAGCGACGTCGGAATTGTGGCCGGGGCCGAGCCCCCACCTCCACCCGTCCCTCCCAAACCCACTCCAGCAGCCCCCAAAACCCCGCCAGCCCTCCCGCCACCTCCGCCCCAGCGAGCACCCAAGGCCGTCAGCCAACAGCAGCAGCAACTCAGCACGGTCTCCAGCGAGCAGCAGGGAAGCTTGGTGGAGCAGAAGGAGGAGCAGCGAAGCTCAGATAAGAATAGGACCACGACAACAACGACCACGACCACGACGGAGATTGGACAGGGCGGGGAAAGGATCACCAAGCACAGGCTGGTGGTGGAGGAGATGGCCGTGCGCACGGAGACGGAAACCGGTTCCTCTTTTTCTTCTTCAGATGTTTTGGCGGTGGCTAATTTTATGAATTTTTTAGTACACTATTTTAACGATTTTCCTTGGTGGATCAAAATGATTCTTTAGGTGCTAGCGAAGTCTTGCTAAGATAGCATTTTTTCAACGACTGATGCTTGTACAAGCAAAATGAACGAACACGATTCGGTCTTCACAAAATTGGGGGAGAAATAGGTTCATTGTGGTTCTTTTCTGAAAAAAGGGTGATTGAGCTAGAGCGAATCCGACAGTTTTTGCGAAAAAAAATTATTGAAAGAGAAAATAACGTATTGTGACTAAAAGAAAACTGCAGCAGCAGGCGCCGGATCTGTAGTAGCAGCTGAGCAGGAGGCGATCCCACTCCCGCCCCCACCTCCCAGAAGCGAAGCTTAACTCTCTCCATTTGTGCCATATATCAACGATCGCCAGTGTGCCTTAGCTCCTAGTCCTTACGCCGCCTATACTGCCAGCCTTATTTTGCCATGCTCTTATGTGATAAGCACACTCAGTTGCAGCTATTCATTCACGTGATTAGCTGAAATAAATACCTAGAAAACACTTCAAAATTAGGCCACTGTTATTTGCCCGTAAAGCGGGTTGAGAAGTTTGAGAGAGCAGATGTATAATGCTTCCTTTTATCAGACACAGAGGTACGGCACTAACCAGTGTACATTCAGTTCAGGGCTTATAAACAGCTCGAAACGTAATTGAATCTTCACAAGACACAATTGCAACGTAATTCACTGGCAAAGAATGAATGGTCAAAACAATGGTATTCCTTCGGTCACGTTTGCGTTGTGCTCCCCAAAAGTAGGGGAGCCTACCTAACGACATTGCCATCAAGCTGAGTACTTACATTATACTGTCAGTCTCACTGATAAAGTAAATCTTACCTCATACACATCAAAATTGCCTAAAATATTTTCCTTGAAATTGGTTTTTTCAATGTTTTCAAATTTCGTATTTTTTTTAAACTTGAGTTTCATCACCTATCCTACTCCATCACCTAGCCAAAACTTAGCTACGCCTCTTTGTCCTCCTTGTAGCCGCGCTTGGCGCACTGGCCAGCCACCTCGACAAGCCTGGTGCAGAACTTGTCCCACTCCGGCGCCGGCTCCAGGCCTTTGCTGCGCAGGTAGCCGTCCAGCATCTTGCTCAGGTCCTGCTCTTCTTTTTCCTTCCGGGCAGCTAGAAGATGAAAGGAGAAGAGGGGACTGACGTTCCAGACAGAAGCCTTCATGCCGAACTTGGCGTGGTGGAAGGCGACGAGTTTGGAGACCTCGCGCTCGAACTCTTCCTCCTTCCCGTTCCCGCTTTTCTCCACCAGGCCCCAGAGCAGGCGGATGGCCTCCTCGCCACGCTTCTGAATTAATAGACAATTTTAAAGACGAGAATAAAATGAGAAAAGTTAGAGAATCGAATTAAAATAAAAAGGAATTTTAGAAATTTTTAATGGTTTTTCAAAAATTAGGCATTCACAGAAGGGCTTATAGTTTTTAGCTTGAGCATGGTAACGGCTAGTATGGCTACGCAATTCCTGGAGTAAAAGTCAAATGTAGGATTCATTTGTGTTTCATTAATTCATGCTACCATTCGGTGCAGCTACAATGGCAATAATAGAACGGGTAATACCTGCCAGTAAAAGTCGATGTGCATAAGGTCAGGGTTGGAGTGCTTCTGATCCCGGAAGTAGCCGCGGTGCTCCGGGTGCTGCTTGAACATGCTGAAAACCATTAGCCTCGAGCTTCTCTCCGAAGAAAAATAACTGCTGAACTATTGGAAAAAGTCCGCGCGATGCTTGTTGGCTGGTATGGCTCGCATTTGCTTCACCATCCGATCGGTTATCCCAGCCATATCTCGCCTTGGACTATATGTGTGCTCTTGGCTTGGCGAGTGTAGGCTGCTCTAGGCTAGGCCTGCTGTGAGGTTTGAGCAGAGTATCAGCTTGTCTCCTCTGTGAAGCCTCACTGCGTTTAGTTGGTGAGGGGGGTTACCGAGAAGATTAAAAGAAGCCTGTCCAGGGTAAATTCAAAGGTTTCGCATGGCATTTCCAGGCCTTGAGAGAAACGGCATCATAAGCTTTCAAGCTTCAAGCAATCACTGGCTAATTTCAATGAAACACTCTTGGAAACATTGAGTAACTAAAATTGAATCGATGTTTATGCTAAGTTTAGCTGCATGTGGGCTGTAGTTGGGCGCATTGAGAAAGCAACCGCATTTTCGATGGTCCAAAAAATAGCCTTCCGGGCTAAAGATGATCGTTTGACGTCAGTTTTGCTACATAATGAAGATATCGACATTGGCCATGTGCAAATCGGGCTTTATCACCAGTGAGGTGGAGGGGGTGGAGGAATCAGACAGCCATAACTGAGTTTCCCATTGCTGCTTCGCTTACAATCACAATACTTGTGGCCAATTGAAAGAGTGTGCCTAAAATACAGTACTGTCTTATCCGCTTAAAAAGCAAAAAGCAGCAACCCGGGTAGAACACGACTGCCCTCAATGTGACAGGCAGTTTCTACGGACTTGCCTGCGCCCGTGCACATCTGTCAATATCTCTGTCTGTGCAGTTGCATAAACGAAATAAGACGAACGCGATAGATGGGGTCGTGGAGTTGCTCAGCCCCCACAGGACCCCAGGCACAACCATAATACCGCGCTGTGTTACGTTACTTTTAGAATTGTTCAACAAATAGTTTATCAGCCTACCGTCAACCGTTGTGCTAAGAGCAAGAAGAGCCAGGAAGCCAACGAGCATAGCCATAGCCAATGGGACTCAGGTACTTTACGTTCAGAAATCAAGAAAGCCCCGGTAAGAGCGGATTTATAGGGGAAGATGTGGAATCCCCATGGTGAATCTGATTGAGCTGACCAGCAAACTATCGCCCAGACAATACACTATGCGCAAAGCCTAGGTAATTGGAAACATTCTCGATTTGCACATGTCTCGATCGAGAAAAACCAATTGTATCTCAAAAATCTATTATACATCTTGTAACATCGACAAGCCAAAAATAAGTCTTTTTTCTACAACAAGGTATTCTCGGCTTTCACCAAGATGCGCGGCCTCACAAGCCACCACCAGAGTGGACCTTCATGCAAAATTTCAGCCAATTTCATTGAAAAACCAGAGAATTAGGATTTTTTGCATTTTGAAACATCAAAAACTTAAGTTTTGGGCAAAAAACAAAAAATTACGACAAGCGGCCAAAATATCCTGAAGATACCACCCAGACGGACTTTCATGCAAAAAAATCAGCCAATTTGGTTGAAAAACCGCGGAGGCCGGGCCCCGGAATGACACATATATATATGCGGAAAGACGGACGCAAAAATGGGGTAACTGCTTAAGCTGGCCTTGGCCGCCCGCCGCTTCGGGCAGGGCGCCAGAGCTCCTCCGGCCTCCGCTCTTGGAATCTGGTGCTTCATCTAAATTTTGTTTTTGGGCGCGCATGGAAAGAGATTCTGAACTGCACGCCCAAAAACAAAATGCAACTTTCCCAGCAGCAGATTCCAATAGTAGTAATTTTATTTCTTTGATTTTAAGAGAGCTTTACTGAGCAGGTCAAATGTCTCAGAAACATGGTTGCCCAAAAATTTTGACCCCCTTTTTTATATTTTATTTCGAAAATAGACATAATTCTAAGACTTTTGGTGGCCGGTGAGACCGCGAAACTCAAAATTCGATTTTTAGCGAAATTTTTAAAAATTTTGAAATTTGAAAAATGGCTAAATATTTGATTGTCCATAACTCTTTTGGTTCTTAACCAATTTTGATGATTCGACCACCAATCGAACCGTCTTGACGAGTAAAACATTTTGTTTTTTTGACCAACTTTCTACGATCAAGTGTAGATGAGCTATTTGTAAAAAACTGATTTTCTGTGTTTCAAAATTTAAGCAAAAAACTAATTTCGATATCAAAACTTGAGTTTCCGCATTTGGCACCCTGATTTTCTGAAAATACAGGTATTTTTACCTATATGCTGCTAAGCACAGCATAGTATACCCTGTCCCACGAGAGATATTTAAGGTTTAAAATGAAAATTCACATTTTGGCCCTATGTTATAGCATAGGCAAAAAATGACCAAAAAAAATTTTGTCCCAAAATTTAATTTTTTTAGCTTTAAAAAAATCTTTGGGCTGGTATCCGTCTTGGTGCATAGTTTTTAGCATCAGTTTCGATGTTTGCTTTGGACTAATATTGACCATATTTTGCATATGCTATAACATATCTGGTACCATCGGCAAGCCGAAAGTAAAGCTCTTTTCTCCCAAAAATCGACTGCCCCGAGTATAAAGCCAAAGAAATTTTCCTACTACTAATGGAATCTGCTTGTGGGGCATTTGCATTTTGTTTTCGCGCGCAGTTCCAGGACTCTTTTCATGCGCGCTCAAACAAAATACAGATGACACAGCAGATTCCATTAGTAGTAGGAAAATTTCTTTGGCTTTATACTCGGGGCAGTTGATTTTTGGGAGAAAAGAGCTTTACTTTCGGCTTGCCGATGGTACCAGATATTTCCTCAACTTTAAATATACAAAAATTAAATTATGTCAATTTATGTACTTTATTCTTTATTGTTGTTTATATTTTAAGTTAAAATTTTTTAGATAAATAAATAAAACAAAATAATAAATAAATTAGTGAAATAAAATTAAAATAAAGAAAGTTTTTAAAATTAAAACATGCAAAATTTTCGGGAAACAAAAATTTTTGGGAAATTATTTTAGTTTTACACTCGATTTTTGCGCGGCCGAAGGCCGCCTGCCGCGGAGGGCAGGGCAGTCAGAGCTCCGAAGGCTGTAGCACCCGTGCCCGGAGGCCGGAGGAGCTCTGGCGCCCTGCCTGGAGCGGCGGGCGGCCAAGGCCCGCTTAAGCAGTTACCCCATTTTTCGTCCGAATTCCGCATATCTATATATATAATAGAGGAGCCTGTCCTGTCCGTAAGCACGGGGCGCGCCATGAGGGAAGCTTCTGGTGAGAAGGTGAAGGTGTTTTTGGGTAAATCAGGGTCAGGGAAGCCGATTTTGAGTTATAGAGCTTGCATCGATTACGAGAAAGTGCTTAAAACGTTGAAAATGTAATTTTTATCAATGTTTTTGAACTGCGCAGTTTTGAAACCTACCCAATTGGGCAATATTTCAGTCATTAAAGATAAATATTCCCAAACAAATAAGCCTTGAACCTCTTTGGCAACCTAACCCCACTCGGGTTGGGTGCCTAATCTTTGACGTCCCTCGAGGACAGCCAGGTGTTGCATTCACTTGGTGTGGCTGTAATTTGGCCACTGGGAGGGATCCTCAAAAGAGTCATTTGACCACCAAAAGAGGCAAAGGCATGAAAAAAGCTGAGCACCCGTGTAGCGGGATCCATGCAGCCCAATCCCAACCATTTGCCTTTGTCTATCACTAGATTGCCCCCCCCCCCAGCTGTTTGCCCCTTTTAACCTTGTGGCCTCAGCCCAGCCCTCAAAATTACACAAATTAAATATATTTTTTTTCGATTTTTAATTGGTTAAATATTGTTGTCACCTCAGAAACCACAGAAATCACCAAAAATGATCATTTTTGCCAGATTAATTTATAAATATGCACAGGTGTACACACCGTTTTAAACCCCCAATATAATTTTTGGTTGCGGTGGCATCAGCATTTTTAATGAATTTTGTTGTTTAATGTAAAATACTCCCCAAAATGAAATCTTATGCAATTATCCCCCCTTTAAATAATTTAAACTTATCAAACCTATTTTTTCGATTCCCACTGCCCCCCCCCCAAAGTTATTCAAGTATCTCCCCAAATCAAAACTTCTCCAATCCCCCCCCCCCTGCGCCAAATGAAAACTTATCCAACTACTCCCCCCAAATGAAATATCCAATTGTCCAAAAACGTTTTGGGGGATAGTGGTAGAAAGCCAAATAAATTGTAGTAAAACTATTTAGGCTCACCCAATCCTCCCATGTAGGGCGGTGGATGCCAGATGCTTTTACAGGCCTATTTAGGCTCACCCAATCCTCCCATGTAGGGCGGTGGATGCCAGATGCTTTTACAGGCCTATTTAGGCTCACCCAATCCTCCCATGTAGGGCAGTGGATGCCAGATGCTTTTACAGGCCTATTTAGGCTCACCCAATTTTTCCTAGTCCATATATATAATAGAGGAGCCTGTCCTGTGGGTAAGCATGGGGCGCGCCATGAGGGAAGCTTCCTGTGAGGAGGTGAGAGTGTTTTTGGGTAAATCAGGGTCGGGGAGCACGATTCTGAGTTAAGCAGTTTGCACCGATCACGGGAATGTGCTTAAAACATCAAAAAAGTAAGTTTTTTCAATGTTTTAGAACTGCGCAGTTTTGAAAGCTACTCATTGAGGCGAGGATTCACTTATTATTCATAAAGCTTCATAGAGATCAGCAAACCAGTCCATTTCTTTGGCGATCTAACCTTTGTTGGGTTGAGTGCCTAATCTTTGAAGTCCCTCGAGGACAGCCAGGTGTTCTATTCACTTGGTGTGGCTGTAATTTGGCCACTGGGTGGGAGTACCTAAAGAGTCAGTAGACCAAGAAAAGAGGCAGATGCATGAAAAAAGCTAAGCACCCGTGTAGCGGGATCCATGCAGCCCAAAAACATTCCTCCAATCCATTTGCCCCCCCCACCATTTGCCTTCATCTATCACCAGATTGCCCCCCAGCTGTGTGCCTTTTTAACCTTGTGTCCTCCCCCATTTGTTTACGTCTGTTTCTGCAAATTCAGTGCTAAATAAAATCCCTGTTATCAAATTTTTACTGTAATGCCAAAAAACTTTTGATAATTTAGTTTTCGATTTTTTAATGGGGTCATAAAATCATGAAAAAATATTTTTATTAAATTGGAGTTGAAATTAAATTCCAACTATTCCCCAAAATTAAAGTTTATCCAATTACCCCCACTCCAAAATGAAAACTTATCCAATCTTCCCCGCGCCAAATGAAAACCCAAATTATGCATTAGGGGATTATGGGAGAAAAACGAAATAAATTATTGTAAAACTCCTTACTGCAGCCGGCTTTTGTACCCATATAATTTATGCAGCTGCTTCCTTATAGTCGCCGTAGGCTTTTACAGGCCTATTTAGGCTCACCCAATCCTCCCATGTAGGGCGGTGGATGCCAGATGCTTTTACAGGCCTATTTAGGCTCAAACAATCCTCCCATGTAAGGCGGTGGATGCCAGATGCTTATTTAGGCTCACCCAATCCTCCCATCTAGGGTGGTGGATGCCAGATGCTTTTACAGACCTATTTAGGCTCACCCAATCCTCCCATCTAGGGCGGTGGATGCCAGATGCTTTTACAGGCCTATTTAGGCTCACCCAATCCTCCCATCTAGGGTGGTGGATGCCAGATGCTTTTACAGGCCTATTTAGGCTCACCCAATCCTCCCATGTAAGGCGGTGGATGCCAGATGATTTTACAGGCCTTTTTAGGCTCACCCAATTCTTCCATCTAGGGCGGTGGATGCCAGATGCTTTTACAGGCCTATTTAGGCTCACCCAATCCTCCCATCTAGGGCGGTGGATGCCAGAAGCTTTTACAGGCCTATTTAGGCTCACCCAATCCTCCCATCTAGGGCGGTGGATGCCAGATGCTTTTACAGGCCTATTTAAGCTCACCCAATCCTCCCATGTAAGGCGGTGGATGCCAGATGATTTTACAGGCCTTTTTAGGCTCACCCAATCCTTCCATCTAGGGCGGTGGATGCCAGATGCTTTTACAGGCCTTTTTAGGCTCACCCAATCCTCCCATCTAGGGCGGTGGATGCCAGATGCTTTTACAGGCCTATTTAGGCTCACCCAATCCTCCCATGTAAGGCGGTGGATGCCAGATGCTTATTTAGGCTCACCCAATCCTCCCATCTAGGGCGGTGGATGCCAGATGATTTTACAGGCCTTTTTAGGCTCACCCAATCCTTCCATCTAGGGCGGTGGATGCCAGATGCTTTTACAGGCCTATTTAGGCTCACCCAATCCTCCCATGTAGGGCGGTGGATGCCAGATGCTTTTACAGGCCTATTTAGGCTCAACCAATCCTCCCATGTAGGGCGGTGGATGCCAGATGCTTTTACAGGCCTATTTAGGCTCACCCAATCCTCCCATTAGGGTGGTGGATGCCAGATGCTTTTACAGGCCTATTTAGGCTCACCCAATCCTCCCATGTAGGGCGGTGGATGCCAGATGCTTTTACAGGTCTCTTTAGGCTCACCCAATCCTCAAATTATGCCCACAATGATTTTTAGCCATTAGCCCCCTCAGCCGTTTCTCGTTTGAGTTTTTTTTAATGAATTTTCAGCATAATTTCTTCTTCAAGTAGCATGCCAATAGTCGCCGTAGGCGACGGCGAAGCTCAACCTAGTCACCATATATAAAGCAGGAGCCTGTCCTGTTAGTAATCACGGGGCGCGCCCAATAGAGAAGCTTCCTGTGAGGTGAGAGATGTTTTTGGGTAAATCAGGGTCGGGGAAGATGATGGAGGTGGTGAGAGCTTGCACCGACCGCGGGAACATGCTTAAAACATCAAAAATGTGAGTTTTTTTCAATGTTTTTAAGCTGCGCAGTTTTGGGAGGCTACCCAATCTGATTAAGTTTTAGCAATTACTCATATATTTCCAGCAAACATGACCTTTTCATTGGTTCCTAACCCCAGTCGGGTCTGGGTGCCTAATCATCTTGAGTCCCTGGGACAGCCAGGTCTTTGAATTCACTTGGTGTGGCTGTAATTTGGCCATTGGGTGGGTTTTCCTAAAAGAGTCATAAGACCACAAAAGAAGCTGAAGCGTGAAAAAAGCTGAGCACCCGTGTAGCGGGACCCACGCAGCCCAAATACAATTCTTCCAATCCATTTGCCCCCCAACCGTTTGCCTTCTTCTTTCACTATATTGCCCCCCCAGCCGTTTGCCCCATTTTACTTTTTCTGCAATTTAATTGCTAAACAAATCCTTTTATATAAAGTCTTAGACATCCTCAATTGTCATGCTAAAAACTTTATATAATTTTTTTCGATTTTTTATGGGGTATAAATCATAAAAAAAGCGTTTTTATTAAATTGGACTTATTTTTATGGTTGTGGGTCCATTTTGGTGCATAGATTTCATAAATCGGAGTCCGAGAGGCGCTAAAAATTTGGAAATATTGGAAAACCTCCAAAAATCACCAATAATGACCATTTTTGCCATTTTTTGGACCACGCACAAGTATGCACACCGTTTTAAACCTCCAATATAATTTTTATGGTGGCTTTTTAATAAATACAAATTGTATTAAGCACCCTAAAGTGGCAGCGTCAGCATTATTTTGTTATTTTGTTGTTATTTTGCTTAATATCCCCCCAATGATATTTGAGTGCAATTATTACCCTAAAATATTTTTAGTACAAACATTTTCATCAAAATAAAGGGCTCTCCCCTCCGGTTAATTCCCCCTCTTATCCAAATACCCCCCCCCCCCCCCACCCCCAAATGAAAACTTATCCAACTACCCCCCACAAATGAAATCTTATACAATTATCCCCAAAGTTAAAGGTGTTTTTAGCATGTTTAAACGCATTAAAAATTTTACGAGTCCAATTGCCCCCCCCCCCCCAAATAAAACATCCAACTATACACCTAAATGTTATCGTATCCAATGAATCCCCCTGTCCAAATTTAAAATTGCTTTAAAGGTGTTAAAACGTATCAAAATAATTTTTGAGTCCCACTTTCCTCCCAAGTAAAAGCATTCAACTATTCCTCCCAAAATGAACAATATCCAAACATCCCCAAATGTAAATTTATCGAAAAAACCCCGAAAATAAAATTTTATCCAATTATCCCCCCTAAACTTTTCCAACGGTCCCCCCCCAAAAAAGTTTTTCCAACTGCCCCCCCCCCCCCAAATTGCAAAACATAGCCATTACCAGATGGCATAGGCTTAGGTTTAGGCGTAGGATTATGCTTAGGCTTAGCAGGAGTTGAGCATCTTGAAACAGTAACCTATGGATGTTGGGGAGGTAGTCCTCCGAGGGGTTCAAGCTCATTGAGGGAGTCAGCCGGCAGCCGGAGCTCATTGTAGTAAAACTCATTAACGCAGCCAGCTTTTTATTACCCATATTATTCGCATGATTTATGGTCATTGATAATTGCTGTAGCTGGTTCCATATAGTCGCCGTAGGCGACGGCGAAGCTCAACCTAGTCCATATATATAATAGAGGAAGGCCCTGTTTTCTTTCGGCCTTTTGGGCAGTCTGAGGACAACTTCTTGCGAATATTTTAAGATGTTTCTAGGGCAATTTGGGGACGGGCAAAATGATAGACCCTGGCAGAGCTTGCAAAAATCACGGGAATGTGCTCAAAATTTCGAAAATGTGAGCCTTATCTTGGTTTAAGATCTGCGCAGGCTTCTAGGCTACCCAGGAGCAAAAAATTTCAGTCATTAAACATAAATATTCCCATACAAGTAAGCCTTGAACCACTTTGGCAACCTAACACGGGTGCACACTTGGGTTGGGTGCCTAATCTTTGAAGTCCCTCGAGGACAGCCAGGTGTTTGCTGCGGCATTCACTTGGTGGGTGGGGTTTCTTAAAAGAGTCATCTGACCACAACAGACGCTGAAGCGTGAAAAAAGCTGAGCACCCGTGTAGCGGGACCCACGCAGCCCAAATCCAAATGCTTAACTGAGGCTAATGAATGAAAAAAGCTGAGCACCCATGTAGCGGGACCCATGCAGCCCAAACAATTATCCCCTCCAATTCACCGCATTGCTTCACCCAAACCCTAGCCCCCCACACTAAACCCCAAAAGTCATTCTTTCTAATTATATTTAACTAAAGATTTTTCCGTTTTCCAATCATCTTTCCAACTTTTTTCATTTTTTTAACCTCTGACCCATGAACATTTTGAAATTCCATTTTAAACCACTTCATTTTTCCACGTATTTTGCATTTTCAAAGTACCCCGTTTCCATATATTTTACCTGCCCCCAACCAAACAATTTGCATCTGTGCTTACTTCCAACACCCTTGAAGTTGTGTACCATGAAAACCTCCAAACCCTTGCCTTCTTGCTACATTCCAACCAAAACAAACCCTCGCTTCATTGCCCTATACCAACTTTCACGCAATTGTCTCCTTGCCAATCTGACCCCAAATACCTCACCGTTATTCCCTCCAGCTGTTTGATACCCCCCCCCCCAGGAATTTTGGTTAAATCAGCACATAAAACTATTCAAACGCACGTAATGCACTAAAGGACTTTCAGCACAAACGTTTCACAACATAGATTGTAGTAATATTCTACAGTTAGCTCATCAGCCTTTATCCAACAGCCATACTCTCAATCGCTCTCCCAGCCGTTCCCACCCCCAGTCCCCAGCTGTTTGCCCCCAACCCCCCCCCCCCCCCAGCCGTTTGTCACCCACCCGTTTTCTCCCTCAACCATTTGCCCTAACCAAAGCATTAGCCTCCCTTTTGATTATAAGAAACCTAACTAAATTTCTTCATATTCATATCCCCAATCATATTTGAGTACAAATATTGTCGTACGTGATTTTCAGTGCAATAATTGTCTTTCAAATAAAATTTAGTAATGCTAATCCAAAAATGTTCCGTAGTTAGCACCTCGGTGTCATGACGGTTCATCAAAAGCGACAGTTCATCAAAACGACGGTTCATCAAACGGCTTTTCATACTAGAATTGTTTCATAAAAATCATTATTCCGTTGTTCTTTTATTAAAAAGTTAGTTTTAATGACAATATCAAGAAGTTAACACATTTTTCTATGATACTTAAGCAATATTTCAAAAATTTGATGAACCCTCTTTTTGATGAACTGTCGTTTTGATGAACCATCGCATTTATGAACCGTCGCGTTGATGAAACGTCGTTTTGATGAACCGTCGTTTTGATGAACCGTCGTGTAACCAGCACCTCAGCTTTCAGCCTTTCCCTCTCCCCAAGCCATTGCCCCCCTCCATTTGCCTTTGCCTTTCCAATCATTTTCAGAATTACCATAATTTGCACAATTACCCCCCTCAAATTGAGAGCAATTATTGTAGCAGCTTCCATATAGGCGCCATAGGCGACGGCGAAGTTCAACGAATTGAACCAAAATTTCAGACATTAAACAAAAGTATCCATACAGATGGGGAATCAGGGAAATATGCCTAAATAAATGTTGGGACTTTCGCCCCCCCCCTCCCCCCAACGATAATAACCATTACAACGATTAGCCTCCTCAGCCGTGATTCCAAAGCCTGCTCAAAGCCCAAGCCTTTTGGCCTCCTCCTTCAACACATTTGCCTCCCTATATCAAAATTTTTAGACATGAACTCCACGTTGTCAGACTTGCCAAAATTCATGAAGTCATTAAAATATTTCTCTCAGCTATTGTCTACAATACGCCCACAACAATTTTTAGCCGTTGCCCTCCCCAACCGCTTGCTCCCCCTAATCATTTTAAAAAACTTTAAATTCTTGGCTTATACAGACATCATAGGCGATGGCGAAGCTCAACCGCCAGCTTTTCAACCCCTCATTGCGGCCATTTGTACCCAATTTGCTGCCTTTTTTAAGTTTTTAATGAATTTTCAGCAGATTTTCTTGCAAGTATTATGCCAATAGTCGCCGTAGGCGACGGCGAAAGCCAACCTATTTTCATTTAACCATTTGCCTCCCATTATACCCATGCTTCATCCACCCAGCCATTTCTATGGTGCCCCCAATAGTTGGCCACAGCGTTGCAACCCAA
>JASANA010005815.1:0-32294 GCA_030248095.1 Ptycholaimellus sp. GST1_10 | reverse complement strand
TGCTGCAGAAGAAGCGAGGTGAGGTTGGGGTGGGCTGGAACTGTTTGGGTGGGTGGAGCGAAAGCTTGAGAGATAGGCCAAGATGAGCCGTCTACTCAAATTATTCATTGGCATATATGGGGCTTTTCGCTCTCGGGCCTCCTCCCTCTCCGCACAAACATTCGCACCATCACAATCTATCCCACCTCAAAGCTCCTCCCTCTACCCTCCCTCACCTACACCCTCCTCCTCCCTCCTCTCTCCTCCAACCCCCCACCCTCATCCTTCCTCCCCCACCCACATATCCGTCTTCAGCACCATCTCCACCTCACAGGCACAAGCCCACTCCGTCCTCCATCTCCACTCATCTTCTGCCGGGGCCTGTGTTTGCGGGTGAAATCAGGCTGGTAGAAATGGAGAGGGACAAAACGAGGGGCTGAAGTCGGGGATGAAAAGCGGAAGTGGGCGGGCTTCTTTCTTGAGGCGGCGGGAGGGGCAGAGGGAAGAAAGGACAATGAGAGTTTGACGGATGGGCTTAGTGTCGCTTATCGGTGGGGACCTTTTGCATGGGGATGGCTATGGATAGGGGAGGGCGGGTGGGGTGAGGGGGAGGGGAGGGGAAGGGGCAAGAGGAGAGGGGACAGGCCATATCAAGGGCTGGAGGGGAGGAAAAGAAAAGAGAAGGGTTATGGGAAAGCCTGTGCTGGGTTCGGGCAAAAGCGATGAAGAAAAGCGAAATGGGCCACTTTCCGGACTGCTTGCTGGGGCATATATGCATCTGTTTGCGTCCTCTCCATTGCCTTCTTTCACCAATGCCCTTTTCATTTTCCACTATTTCTCTTCACACCCACGTTATTTATACGTAGTCAGCCAATTTTTCTTATGAAACCATGCATTGATTTCACTCCACCATAAAACAAAATTAGTCGAATCATACGGAATTAAAGACAGGGTATGCCATAGAAGGGAGAACCCATAAAAGAGGGTGAACATGAGATTTTCGACACTAATTCAAGCGTTTTTTGAAGCAAGGTCAAAATTTATGCTAAATGAACAAATATTACATGTCAAATCGATTCAGAGCATGCCAGAGAATTTCTCAAAAATGGCTGTTTTCGCTGCTGAATCAAAATTACTGTAATACCTAATTTTACAATAGTTTTGGTAACATATTGCGCACAACTCTAAAGCTTTGGATGTATCTTATCATAGCTGTATTTTTGAAGTATTAACCACTTCGGGTTGGGATCCGAAATATAGCCATCCATGATTGGAGATTGCATATATTTCTTCTGCGAGTTAAGTTAGTTGAATTAATTTTATAATATTATATTATTATTAATAATTTTTATTAATAATTTTATAATATTATATTATTAGCATTAATTTTATTATTAATTTTATAATATAATATTATTAATATATTATTAATTTTATAATATTATATTATTATTATATTATTAATTTTAATTTAATATGTTAGAATGTTAAATTATGAAGCTAATTGCTCCTATCAGAAAACGAATTTGAAAATTATATTGTTTGAATACTGACCATTGGCGTGTAAGCAAATATGTAGTCAAACATTTTATGCCTAACTCTAATAAAATTGACACATCACAAACTGGTTGCGACAAACATATTGTCTGAATACTTTTATTTTTCAGCTCAATCTTCTGCTTGACTTTTGTTGCGTTAACTTGTATTTTGATGAGCATGGGTGAAGATGAGCTTAAATAGGATGTGAGCTGGTAGAGGGGCTTTAGGGCTTGAACTGGCAGAGCGGAGGAACTCGTTTCCAGCTGCGAGTGTCGATGAGGCCAGCCATGACCTTCAGCTTCTTGGCCCTCCAGAAGGCGCCCAGGTTCTCATCTTTTCCATCTGAACGCTTGTCGTTCGGCTCCCACGGGCGCCAGCTCAATTTCCAGCCCTTGTTTTCCTCCAGACCAATGAAATAAAATCTAACAATCACTCTATTTATAAGGAACAAATGTATTTTATTTGTCAGCTACAAATGAAGCTGCCATTAAAAATTGCACGAGCAGGAACAGCCCTGATATTGTCTGCTTGCTATGCCCAAATACAGTGATTCAGCTTCAGAGTGCACATTATATATAGTAACAGTATATATAGATATAGATTTGGGAGGAGAACTAACATGGAGGTTTCTGCGGCGGTGTCGCTGCCGTTGGGATGGCGCCAGAACCAGCCTTCCTTTGTAGCGGAGTCATTCTTCTGCCACAGTGCTACTGCCAGGCCCTTTCCAGAGAACTTCTACAAGGCATGTCTTTGGAAGTAAGGCTAAGAACATTTGAGGAGTGTGAAACGGCCATGAGAGATGCGATGGCCTGTCGGATTGGCAGCGCTTGAGTGACGGCTAGAGCGCCGCCGACAGCCTGGCAGGCTTTCATCATGGACGCCAGGCTGCCTCCGCCAGCCTCCATGGTCAGACCGGCCGTGAAACACAAGCCGCCCGCCTTCACCCACAGCTCCTGCTCCGTGCATTTCCCTGTAAGCTAAATAATTGGGCAAATTGATTATTATTATATAGTGGGTTATAATAATAACCCAAAAAGTGTCTCTTATCTTCTGTTAATTTGCAAGTGGGGGGAAATTTTATTCAGCTTTAATTGAAATTCTACCTCGCGACTGAAAGTGATGAATTTTTGTAGCACAAAATAGGTTTTTTACCTCAGATTGTGAATTTTGTACACAGTAAAAAGTATTGCGAGTCCAATGTAAACATGGATTAATTAATGAGAAGAGAGCACCTGACCAAATGACCAATTAAAATGTGAAAATATTTTTTAAAATAGGCATTAAAATATTTTTTTACTGACTCTGTTACCTACTTCCATTGCAATTTATTTCGATTAATTATAAAAGATATCCTCTAGTCTAATTCTACATACATATAATATTTTGAAAAAAATTGACAAACATTTTAATCCTAATTTTTTTTGAAAATTATATTTCAACTAATGGGTTTACTAAATTGTGCAAACTTTGGGAGCAACTACAATTTACCAAATCAATTGCCAAAAAAGATAGGGTGCTCTCTTATCATTAATTCATCCATGTTTACATTGAACTGGCAATACTTTTTACTGTGTACAAAATTCACAATCTAAGGTAAAAAACCTATTTTGTGCTACAAAAAAATTTCATCCACTTCAGTCGCAAGTAAAATTCAATTAAAGCTGAATAAAATTTCCCCCACTTCAATTGCAAATAAACAGAAGATAAGAGATACTTTTTGGGTTATTATTATAACCCACTATATAATAATTTCATCCACTTCATACAGGGGCAAGGCCCCTATGCTTGAGTTGAAGATGACATTGATGATGAGCAGCTTGTGGAGCCTGGTGGAAGCCCATGAAGACCAGATAGAAGCAATCGGGCACCAGCATCGTAATCTACATCCCAAATTACCAAAAAGTTTCTGAGACCAAAAACCTTTAGAATGCCTCAAGACGAAGTTGATGATGAGCTGTTTGTTCACCACGGCCTTGTGCATTCCCATGGAGACCAGGTGGAAGCAAACGGGTGCCAGAATTGTAATCTACGTCCAAAAATACCTCTATGGTGCTCTTTTTAAGAGAGCTTTTGTGAGAGGTTGAAAAGGGAGCAGCAAAAAAAGTTGCTTTCCTTACCCTTTTTTTATTTTTTTTCTAAAAGTATACATGTTTTTAAGACTTTTGGTAGAAACATATCAAAAATAAATTTGATTTTTAGTGAAATTTTGAATGTAAAAAATGGCCGATTTTTTCAAATTATTCATAACTTTAAATTCTGCAGCAGTGATTTTAATTTGAACTCAAGACGAACCGTCTCATGAGAAGAATATTTTTTTTTTTGTTTTATCTTCCGCCACTAGTTATTAACAAAAAACCAATTTTTCAGTTTTCAAAAATTTCAAAAAAAATAATTTCGATTTAAAAATTTTTTGCGCGTACGAGACCCATTTTTTTCTGAAATTTCAGGTAATTTTACATATGTGTACCATTCATAACTTCAAAAGCCTTGTCCATGAGAGATATTTGAGTCTCAAATGAAAATGCCCATTTTGCCCCTATGTTATAGCATAGGCAAAAAATGAGCAAAATATTTTTTGTCTGAGAATACCAATTTTTGGCTCAATAAATTTCTTGACCCGTATCCATCTAGCTGAGTGGTTTTTAGCTTCAATTTTATCATTTGAGCATGAAAATGTTGATATTATTATTAACTATTCTCTATCATAGGTAGTTGTGTAGGATATGTAAAGTTTCAGTCAAAATTATCGCAGAAAAAGGATAAAATTGAAGCTAAAAACCACTCAGCTAGATGGATACGGGTCAGAAGAAATTTATTGAGCCAAAAATATGGTATTCTGAGACAAAAAATAATTTGCTCATTTTTTGCCTATGCTATAACATAGGTGCAAAATTGTCATTTTCATTTTGAGACTCAAATATCTATAATGGAACAAGGCCTTTTAAGTTATGGAATGGTACACATATGTAAAATTACCTGAAATTTCAGAAAAAAAATGGGTCTGTCCGGCGCAAATGAAATTTTTACATCGAAATTATAATTTTTTTGAAATTTTGAAAACTGAAAAACTGGTTTTTTGTTAATAACTCGGCGGGAAATGATCGAAAAGAAACGAACAAAAAAAACAAAATATTCTTCTCATTGAGACGGTTCGATTGGTGGTCAAATCATTAAAATCCGTTGAGTAGAACTAGAGTTATGGATGATTAAAAAATCGGCCGTTTTTTTACATTCAAAAATTCACTAAAAATCGAATTTTGAGTTTTGGATGCTCATACTCTACCAAAAGTCTTAAAAACATGTCTACTTTTAATAAAAAATATAAAAAAGGGGGGTAAAAATTTTTGTCCATCCCCCTATTTGATATATTTCGCCTTCTCAGAAAAGCTCTCTTAAGGCCAAAAAAACCTATAAAATGCCTCAAGATGAAGTTGATGATGACCTGCTTGTTCACCACGGCCTTGTGCATGCCCATGGAGACCAGGTGGAAGCAACTGGGTGCCAGAATCGTAATCTACGTCCAAAAATACCTATATGGTGCCTTTTTAAGGCCAAAAAAACCTATAAAATGCCTCAAGATGAAGTTGATGATGACCTGCTTGTTCACCATGGCCTTGTGCATGCCCATGGACACCAGATGGAAGCAAACGGGTGCCAGAATCGTAATCTAGGTCAAAAAATACCTATATGGTGCTATTTTATGGTCAACTACACTAGAAAAACATCACAAAAAACAGCATAAACATCAGAAAAAACATGAGAATACTGGATTTCTACCCAAAAAGTTGATGTTTCGACCTAAAAAACGCGGAAAATGCAGAAACTAGGGGTGCCATGACACTCAGCTGCATCGATTTACCCTAGAACCGTTGAGATCCACACCCCAGATGTTGCCCAAGTGTCTGCAACACTTGCTGGACGGACGGACGGACGGTCGGTCGGACGGTCGGTGTGCGCCCGGACACCGGACATTTTTTTGAAACAGTTTTTGCGCGGCCGAAGGCCGCCTGCCGCGGAGGGCAGGGCAGTCAGAGCTCCGTAGGCCGGAGGGCATGGGTGCGGAGGCCCCGGAGCGTAGCCTAGCATGCGAAGCATGCTAGGCGAAGCGTAGGGGCCGTAGCACCCGTGCCGGAGGCCGGAGGAGCTCTGGCGCCCTGCCCGACGCGGCGGGCGGCCAAGGCCAGCTTAACCAGTTACCTTATTTTTGCGTCCGTCTTTCCGCATATATCTATACTAGTAATATTGGTCAGTGGCCGCGCTTCGCGCGGCCACCCTTGTAATAATGCCAATTATAAATTGACAAATGGTAAAATGACAAATTTTTTTGACATGATCAGATAAGTCATTGCAAACTGCAAAAGAAAACGTTTAAACTCTTTATTTGCTGCATTCAAAATCCCTTGTGGCATTCAAAATGTCCAACACCAATATCCAAGATCCTAAATGATTCATTTACTACATTTGCATTCGATTTTGTAATCATAATGCAAACTGCGACTTAATTCTCACATCCAATTAAGCACATGCTTGGATATTCAAAGCCTTCCATGAAAGAGCCCATATAATAACAATAAAACTTCGGCTACCTGGGTAGATCAAAATTAGCAAAATGGACATCAGTCAATTCGATTTGTTAAATTAATTTTGTAAAAATATTCACAAGACAATGATGGGATTTGAAAAACAATAGTTGTAGCTTGAATTTAAAAAAAGTCCGACAGAAAAAGTTAAAAAATGGAGGAGCTATGAAGGAGTAAAGTCAAAAAAGGGGCAAAAATGGCCAAATTCGAAACGTTTTCAATCATAATTTTTTTCAATGGAAAAATGGCGAGGACTTCCCTGCATATTTTGTCTAACTCACTGAGATCTATTCAAAATGCTATAAAATGCCAGGATAAGTTATGAATCCAGACCGCGCCGAGACCCCTCCAAAAATGGTATCACGCGTATATAATAAGACTAGTAATATGTGTCAGTGGCCTCGGTTCGCGCGCACACACTGTTCATTCCATCATAAGATAAGAAAGATTTAATTTCCTTTTCTTTATTTGTAACATAAAACACCACCAACCCTTATCTAATTCACATAACATAAAAAAGCAGAAAGAAACGAGAATCGTTGTAGCTTAGCAGAGAGCACTCTTCAAAATTTAATCAGCTTCTGAATGATTAACATCAGCAAAGCGAATCTAAATTAAGTGACTGTAAGGATCATACACAGACACTAAGACCTCTGACATTGACTGCTCGCATATCCCTACTAATGAATGCCTTGAAACATCAGCCCCCCGAGTAGGGGCAAAATCGCAAAAATAGGCTTCACTCAAAGCAATTTTTTACTAATATTATTTCAAAAAACTGGAAAAGTAAAAAGACTATCTTAAAAAGAACTGTTTTGCCTTGAATTGAAAAAAAAGTCCGACAAGAAAAGTCAAAAATTGAATGAGCTAGAGCAAAGTAAAGTTAAAAAAGACCTAAAAATGACAAAAATTGAAACGTTTTCAGTCATAATTTATTATTAAGGAAAAACTGCGAGGACTTCCCTACATATTTTGGAGAACTCACTGAGATCTATCCAAAAAGCCATCAAGTGCCAAGATTGGTTTAGAATCCATACGGCGCCAAGGCCATCCCGAAAATAGCATCACCCGTATATAATAAGATATGTGTGTGTCCGAGGCCCGTACTCCTCGGTTTTTCAACGAAAATGGCTGATTTTTTGCATGAAGGTCCGTCTAGGCGGTGCCTCGGGACCATTTTTGGCGCTTGGCGTAATTTTTTGAATTTCGCCCAAAACTCAATTTTTTGATGTTTCAAAATACGAAAAATCATAAATCACTGGTTTTTCAATGAAATTTGCTGAATTTTTGCAGGTACTTCCGGCAAAGTAATATCTTGAAGCTGGCAAAAGGAATTTTTGAAATATTTGTTATTTATTGATTTATTGTCAAAAACCCAAAATCTTGATGTTTCGAAAATTTGAACATGCATAAGACTATGGTTTTTCAATGAAATTAGCTGATTTGTGGAATGTACGTCCGAAATAGTAATGTCTTGAAGCTGGTAAGAGAAATTTTTGAAATTTTTAGTATTGCTCTATTTATGGCTTGATCTTGAAACCCAAAATCTTGATGTTTCGAAAATTTGAACATGTATAATTCATGGTTTTTCATTGAGATCAGTTGAATTTTGCCATGAATTTTCATCTAGGTGGTGTCTTGAGGTGAGGCCGCGCATCTTGGCAACAGCCAAGAACACCTTGTTTAAGAATAAGTTTCGAAATAATTGACAAAAAACGATTTTCAAAAAAAGACCCCCCACAATTCGACCACGGCGCGTCGATTGAGCCTATTTCCAGAGTTCTGCGATGTCTCTGGGATGCGCTACAGCCTGCCAAAAATTGGGAAACCTGCAATTAGTTGTGTTGCTCGATAAGAGGGGCTGGGCGCTACCGCTCCGCTAGCGCTCCGCTCGCGCCAGCCCAATTTCACAGTTCTTGGCGGTTGGTTGGCTTGCGAATACAGAAATACAGCCAATTGTGAATGGTCCATTAAGCGGTCTATGGGTACTCTGAGACTAATTCGAAATATTACCATATGGTTTGCGATTGCTTTGTGTAGCAATTATTGACACAGACGTTTCAGTGGCATTCATTCCGGACGATGTAATCGTTATGGGAGGAGTGGTTGACGGTCTTTCGGGAGATGTTGATGTTGAAAATGTCGTTGTTAGCTTTGTTGTAATGCTTTTAGTCATATTTGATGGCGTTTGAGTAATATAATTCGTTTGCAGCGTTATTTCATTTTTAAGATCTAAATCCAATGGCCAATGGCCATGTTTCCAATGGCCATGTTTCCAATGGCCTAAATCTATGCTCTAGCCTCAAATACACCTGAAAATATCATTTCTATGCCCAATTTCAAAATATTTTGGAATTAATTGATTTAACGTTTTTTGCTGAAAATAGTCACAAATGAGCAAAATTACCAAGTGATAAGATTCCAAAATATTTTGAAATTGGCCATAGAAATGATATTTTCAGGTGTATTTGAGAGAGCATAGACTTAGGCCATTGGAAACAAAATTTAAGGTGAACATTTTTTTGGTCAATTTGTTGTCCCATGTTGTAGCATAGGGCGAATCCTTTACCTGTCCGCACACTTCGCATAATTTTTCATGTATATAAACTAAAACCCAGCAATTTTTTTGGTAAATACCTACATAAGGCTTCGGGTGATAAGCTCACAAAAGGAAATTGAGCAATACTGTTTTGCTGAAGAGCTGAAAGTTTTTTAGCAGCAAAATTTTACATCTGCTAAGTTGCCCTATGTTATAACATAGGGCTTGTCTTTGGTGCTCGTCATGTTTGGGTCTATATCTCTGTTGGCCCATACCTAAGTGGCAATTCTAAAAGCAGTTTCTGGACTAAAATTTCACGAGAAATACGATGGCGAAGTTTAATTCGCACCATTAGACCAAAAATTTGGGTAAAATCAATGTTTCTGGGAAATCTCAATTTTTCATTTTATGGCCTTGATTAGGTTTTTGGACAAAATATGAAAATTTTTGTTAGAAAATCTAAAAACTCTTGGTGTGGGAGTGCGCAGCTAATGTAGACGAACAGATCCATGCCCAAATTGCCTACGTTTGAGAAAAAATGAGTCTGAAATTTGAGTTTTACTATCAAAAACACCAAAAACTCAAATATTGCAACCTCTAAGTTGGCAGAGCTGTCCTGACCTGGATATTGAGTTTCAACCCCAAGTATATTGATGAATTTTACTTCTTACATATTGTACTTTTGATTCCCATCATAAAAAAGGGGTCAAAAAATCCATGGGTCTCGGCCCTTGGGTCATTCGTGCTCTTCTCACAAAATGCCCCTTAACCTGCTATTATACGAGCCCCACTAAAATGGGCTTCTTATTATAAAGAGTTTAGCTTAAAATGGTCAACCATTTAAAGTTCAACTTAAACTGATTTAAAATTTTATACATCGCTAAATACAGTGGTACCTTAAATCAGGCCGCGCACCTATAGGCGATAGACTATAATACCTTGTTAATCAAAATAATGATTGAATGCTTATACAGGATACGTCTATGCCTTCTATGCCTAGATGACGATAATACTAGAAATTATAATGTTCCTGAATGAAAACTACTGACCGAGCACAGCAAGAGCTCACCAAAAGACGAATGAACTAAGAGCATCAGAAGGCGAAATATTATGGCAATAATGACAAAAATCATGTTTTCAGGTTAACCTTTATGTTAAAGAAATTTCTGTTTTGGCTCACTGAAAATGGCTCAGGGAATTATAAATGCTCACACAATCCATAAACCCCTGACGGCATTCTTGCATTTGTAATTAGTGCCCAATATCAATTTGCCAGTGCGCAAGAATTCGCATCAAATTTTCAACTAAATGCTCTATTTATCGGTGTTCTACTTGAATATACGAAATAAATTTCGGAAATATTTTGGGAGAAAAGCAAATGCAAGATAAGATTTGAATGAGCGCCCTTTTTGCTTCCTAACTTGCGCATCATCGTCGTGTGTACGCAAAATCTGCGGGCGACCTGAGTTCAATTTCTTTCAATCTTTGCTCTGGAGGTCTTTCAATGTACAACTCAATATGACTACAAAGTTTTCTCCGTCATTTTTACTCTATGATTGAACCAATCTAATTCACTTTTTTCATACATTATCTCGTGGCACGTTTCGAAAGAATGCTGAGGTCGCCATTAGAGCAGACTGTCCTTGCGCTCACTTTTCGAAGCCTTCACTGGCCAGACATGCCTCATTTCACTGCCCATTCTGTTGCCCTGGAAAAGTGCCTAATTTCTCAACTTTCAGACTATCCTAGGCAGCTAAAGGGAGAAGCCAGTGCAAGATGACGATCACGAAGAACAACAAGATGATGCAGCACCTGAACTACCGCATGCGCGTCGTGCTCCAGGACTCTCGCACCTTCGTCGGCTATTTCAAGGGTTCCTCCTTCCTCTTCTCCCTTTCTTCCCGCCAGAACAGCTGGCCTTTGTGCAGCGTTTGACAAGCACATGAACATCGTGATGGCGGAGTGCGAGGAGTTCCGTCGGGCCAAGCCGAAGCCGGGGCGGAAGGCGGAGGAGAGCGAGGAGGAGAAGCGCATGCTCGGCCTCGTCCTCCTGCGCGGCGAGCACATCGTCTCCATGACCGTCGAGGGACCGCCCGCCCGCGACGACGACGCTCCCAAAGTCCTCTCCTCCTCAGCACAGTCACACAATGGGTTCAATACCAAGGGCGGGGTTGTAGGTGCCGAAGGCGGGTGGCGTGGGCGGCCCAGGACTGGGGCGAGCAGCGGGACGCGGAATGCCGTCAGGGGCTCCGATGGGAGGCCCGGCGCCAGGGCTGGCGGGTCCGGTGCGCGGCGTTGGGGGGCCGGGAGCGGCCATGATGGCGCCCGGCTACGGAATGCCGCCTGGCATGCCACGGCCGCCTATGCCCGGCTTCGGAGGTACCCACATCCACCCAATTTATCACTCACCTGCTAAGAGTGGAAGATGGATTGAAGGACCGCCGCGCTTCTAGAACACTTCGACTTTGCCTCTTTTTCATTTTGCACTACTGTTTCCACTATTCATTCTCATTCTCAGCTCCTTTTTTATCTTCGCCTAAAACATTGATCATTTATTGTTTCGTTAACACGGATAAGCAGCACTGTTAAGATGAATTCATTGTGGTAGCATAAAAGCGAAATCATAAAAAATATCAACAGATGCATATGGTTATTAAAAACTTAAGAGGCGGAATTTGATAGACTCAGCAATACGTAACTGAACGAGCAACACCACATACAACGTATTGCTGTGATAGAGGGGGAGAGGGGTGTGGGCTTGTCATGGGTGGCCTTGAGCAGGCAGCTGCCGATCTGGGCTCACTGCTCCCAGAGAGGATACAGCTGCCGTTTCCGGCTGTTGACAAATGGGCTGATGAAGACGCCGTAGACAAGAGCCCCTTGAACTGGTTCTGGATGGATTGATGATCACAAATGACGAAAATCCTCTCTCTGAGCTGCTAGAGAGCTTCCCGTATACTGCTTTTGCGCCAGCTCACTCAAAACTGGTGTGAAGTTTCCGAAGATAAGCCCATCGACTTAGAGCTCTGGCATATGCCCTGTCCTTCCCTATTGCCATTGCAACGCAGAGATTGGTGAAGAAACTGGCCAGTACGCATTCACCAGGGGATGTCAGTGGATGGAGGCAGGGCTCCAGTGGAAGCAGGAATGGCGAGGGGGCTGATGGGCAGCTGCTTCCTCTTCTGGCTACACTTGGTTGGGGTAGCCTTGTGGCAGCCTTGTCTGCCCGGTTAGACAATAGGTCAAGATATGGCAAGGGACAACAGAAGGGTTGCAATCTCAGAATGCCACTAACACATTTCTAAGACTGGCAGGCAAATGCGAATGGAATTCTCACTTTACATCCACAGGTCAGCAAAGGAGAAGTTACGCATTGCTGAAAGTGCGGTCTGCCGATTGTCAGGTTGACAGTGGGTCAGCCAGACAATGCAGGGAGAAGGCTTGGAGCTGGCAGCCATGATGCAGCTTGCAGCCAGGCGACAGCAGTAAAACTGCTGGCAGATCTTTCGGAGACTCGTCTTGTCCAAAAGGGTTGCAGGCTGTCATTCTCCCGATGCGGAGAAGACAGCGCCTGGACGGCTGCTGGTAGGGCAGGCAGCAGTCAAACCGAAAGGGGACGCCTTGTTCCAGTTTGCTTGCATCCAGTTGCGATTGGCCCGTGCAGTCGCAAACTGGTGGATCAGCGGAAGCCTGCTTCTTTGCCCCGCAGGGGGTCACAAAGGAAGGCTCTCCGCTTTTCCGATGCCTTTCAGAACTACCTCCTTCTGTACACAATGTGCAGGTTGGAGGAGAGGTGAGGGAGGCCATAGGCTAGCAATCGATGATGAGGTGGTCGGTCATCCAAACGATGTCAACCGAGTTGTGCAGCGTGGTTGTATTGGCCCCGAAGCTGAGGAGGTTGGTGGGGATGCCAATCATGCCGATGGGGTAGGAATCCAAAACAATCACTCACCTGCTATCCAAAAAGCTGTGCATTATTCTGCTGAGCTTTGCAACTTGAACATTGCCTCTTTCTCTCCTTCAGCAAGGGCTGAGCAGGTCGTAGGAAAGTAGAAGGGTGAAGGTATGGTTAGCTGAAGACAGAGGGGGGGGGTGAAGGAAGGGGAGCGAGCATCAGATCAGGTTCTGGCGGCATGTCATCATTCATCTCGTTGCTACGTCATTGAAGCGGTGCACGGCACATCCTATATATGAAATTTTGTTGCTCAAAAAATGAAGTCTGTGGTTTCTCAACCAATTTCAAAAGTAAGCACAGATTTGGAATCACCATATAAGACTTGTGAACAACAAAATCAAGTCTTTTGAGCAATTCTCAAGACTTCAGGTACTACAATGCAAAAATGGTATATTGCAATTTTCCAACTTTCTACCCTGAAATGTAATGTTTCAATTGCTCCGGGACCAGTTCCACCCCTCCAGATCTACCTAAAATTTTATTACCTTTAAGCAGAAAAAGTTGGTCCAAATCCATTGAGAATTCACCATTTCTCAACGTACCCCATTTTTCAACCATTCTACCCAAACGAGTAGTGTTTCAAATGATCCAGGACCGGTTCCACCCCTCTTGATCGTTCTAAAATGTTATTACCTTTCAGCAAAAAAAATTGTCAAAATCCGTTGAGATTTCGCCGTTATATATATATATATGAGGACAAAAATTGAGTAACCTCTATAGACTGCGGAGCGGCCCTTTGGGCCACTCAGCGGTCAAAAATGTACTATTGGGTGTACCCATTTTCAAGCAACCTTATAGAAATTATTGTTACTCAAGTTCTTCTCAATAAAATGAGCTGAAAATTTTTATGTAAACCAAGGAGGGTTGGACCTACTTCCATATCAAATTATGACTTTCTAGCTTATTGTGGGCTGGAGAAAAAAATTTTGGCTGACACCTGGAGCCCCCCCAAGGGTTTCACCCCCCCAAGGTATCACCCCCCCCCCATGACTTTCACCCCCCGAAGAATTCCACCCCCCCCAAGGGTACTATATTGAAAAAAAATTTTAATAGCTTAAAATAATCTTCTGTACATATCTCGAAATTTAAACTCACGGAATTTTCATGTAGATGATTAAATACCTACTTTTTTTTGAAACATAGTTAGTCTATACCGGATGGCGGGCGCATGCCTACCAGGAGTAGGGGCTTGTCCCCTACCAGGAGTACCTTTCAAGATTCCAACTCAAAAGCTTAGATGCATGCTCGTCCTCGACGAGGTCATGACTGTGGCAGGACCTACGTAGTCAGTCGATACCGAGTTCATTGATGTTTTAAAGTGCTCAACTCGGTAAGGACTAACTATCTCCCACTCGAGCCTTTAAAAAAGTCAGGTGGCTACGCCCTATATTGCGGTATAGACTAACTAGTAGCATGACTAACTCGGGTATAGACTAACTAGGTATAGACTCAGTAAAAAAGTAGGTATTTAGTTGCTTAGAAAAAAATTCCTTGAGTTTAAATTTCGAGATATGTAAAGAGAAGCATTTTGAGCTAATAAAAATTTTTTCAATATATACCCTTTGGGGGGGGGGGGTGAAACTCTTGGGGGAGGGGTGAAACTCATCGGGGGGGGGGGGGGTGAAACCCTTTTGGGGGGGGGGTGAAACCCATTGGGGGGGCTCCAGGTGTCAGCCAAAATTTTTGACTGCAGAGTGGCCCAAAGGGCCACTCGGCGGTCTATAGAGATCTATAGAACTTTTCTATAGAACGGTCTATAGAACTTTTGTCTTGAGGGATATATATATATATATATATGTAGGTATCTGGAAATGTTGGGAACAGGTGAATTCTAAACGGATTTGGACAAACTTTTTTTTCGGAAAGGTAATAAAATTTTAGGAAGATCTGGAGGAGTGGAACAGGTCCCAAAGCATTTGAAACATCACTTTTTTGGGTAGAACTACTCTACACTGGACATGAGAGGCTTCTGCCCTAAGCTGAGGAAGGAAGTGGGGGCACTGGGGCAGGGAGAGAGTGGCAGAGATGGAGGACAAGGTATTGCTCCTCATTTGTGGTGGATGCCCAGATGTCAGTTGTGGACTGGGGCTTGGGCTTGTCCACTGGCTTAGACTCCTGAGTTTCACCAAAAGCAGTGGCTGATTGGTGAGGAGAAGGAGAACCCGTTTGGTTTGGTGCATCAAGTTAGAGTGGCACCAAATATGCAGTGGCTCGTTGAGAGACGTGGTCCTTGGAGTTGTGTATGGTGACATTTTGGATGACATCAGTGGAGTTGGGCTCAGCGGCACGGACTTGACAGAGACGCCAGGTAGAGCATGGATCATCATTGGAGCTGCGGAGGTCGGGAAGGTCAGTGATGGGCTGGAGCTGGCTTGCCTTGGAGGCCTGGAGAGCTGTGGCTTGGAGATGATGGGGAGGTAGAGACGGCAGAAGTTGTGCCAGAAGCAGGGAAGGGTGGACTCCTTGGCGATGAGGGCAATGCAGAGGTCAGCTGTGCTGATGGAAGAGGTGACGGCCAGCTTGGGGAGAGGTGCTGAGGCCAAAACAGCTGCCAGGGTGAGGAGGCAGAAGTCATTGGGGTCGTAGCTGAGGGTGCAGAGGGGACAAGAGTTGGTGATGGGCTCAATGCAGGTGAGGAGGTGGTGGAAGGCATTGTTGTTGATGGGGTTGTGGAGGAGGCAGGGCTTGATGGAGTGCTTAAGGAAGTCAACCATCTTCTCCACTCCTCCTTGGTGCCAGGGAGACTTGATGGGGGTCAGCTTCAACTGGAGGTTGTGCTTGGAGATGACTAGACCGATGGGGAGAGGGAGGCCTTGGCCAAAGGGGAGGATCGGATCCAGGGCATTGGAATACTGCTTGGAAGGCAACGGCATTGTTGAGCCAGATGGTCACTATGGTATTGACGCAGTGAGGCTGGACAAAGATGCCTCAATGCCTCGTTGTTGAGCCATACGTTCCCCATGGTGATGATGCAGTGACTCCAGAAATGGGAGAGCTGACGGCCAGCTTGGGGAGAGGCACTGAGGCCAGGACAGCTGTCAGGGTGAGGAGACAAAAGTAATTGGGGTTGTTGCTGAGGTTGCAGAGGGGACAGGAGTTGATGGTTGCCTCAATGCGGGTGAGGAGGGAGTGGAAAACATTGTTGTTGATGGAGGCAGGGCTTGATCGAGTGCTTGAGGAGGTCAACCATCATCCCCACTCCTCCTTGGTGCCAGGGGGACTTGATGGGCATCAGCTTGAACTGGAGGTCATGCTTGGTGATGACTAGACCAATGGGGAGAGGGAGGCCTTGGCCAAAGTGGAGGATGGGCTCCAAGGGCATTGGAAGCTGCTTGGAAGACAGTGGTTTTATTGAGCCAGATTGCCCTGTGGTGATGAGGCAGTAACTCCAGAAGTGGTCAAAGGTGTCAAAGGGGCTCCAGGTGGAAGGCTTGGCAGGTAGCACAGCTGATGACAAGGACCCATCTCTTGACTGGGCCTCTGGGGAGCTGGACAAAGAATGGTCCAACCTGTTCAACAAGGATATCAGAGAAGGTGGGCAGTTGAGGCTGAAGCACTGGGACGGAAGCTGTGTGTTGGCTGGATGGGCAAGGCAGGGTGCACTGCAGATGCAACAGGGCTGGCAGATCACCAAAGAGCAGAGGCAATGGTGTCCTTACCTTTGGTGAACCAGTAGCACTGGCAAAGGTGGCCAAGGACGATTGACTTGGGATCATGTTCTAGCCAGAGGTGGGCATTGAGGATGAAGAGGTTGAGCAGATGACCTTTGGGAAGAAGGAGAGGAGGGAGGCTAGAGGGCTCAGCTGCTGAGAAGCAACTGCCAACCTGCATGCAGCCCTCTGAGTCCACCTGGGTCATGGAAGAGGAGATAGCCTTGGAGAAGGAATGGGAGGACAAAGCCAAGAGGGCCATAGACATGGCTGATGGTAGACTGGAGCTTGCGCTTGAAGAGGCTCATGGGGGCAATGTTGCTCCAGCTAGGCTGCATGATGCCCAGCCCATGATCAGCCACTGATAGGTGTAGACTTGGAAGTTGTCCCAGTCCAGAGGTGCTTGTGGGTCCTGCGGCAGGATGATGCAGATAGCATGGGTGTGCTGTGGGGCAATGCCAATGGAGTAGAAAGCCTTGGTGAGGTTGGCAATCAGGATGTAGGGGCCTGCTAACAGGCAGAACTGGATGGCGATGAGGCTGGTGAGGAGGCAGGGGCCTGGGTCTATGAGGTCATGGAGGGAGATGGGTTGATAGCCAGCCTTGCTGGATGCATTGATGATGGGGCAGACCTTGGTGTGGAGGGAGTCTGACTTGGGGACTCTAAAATGAGGCAGGTGCAGGACCAGGGAGCCAGGCAGTTACTTCCCATTGACTGTGGCTATGGTGCAGGACTCAATCTGCTCCTGAAACTCCTTGTAGCAGGCATCGCGCTCAGTTGCTGTGAGGTGGGTAAAGGCTGTTGCTGCCCAGTGGAAGGCCTGTCTGAAATTGGAGGCCAGCTGGGGTGCCTGGGAGCTGAAGGGGAGGGGAATGATGAAGTGACATTTGGGGCTGCGGGAGATGGACTGGAGAATGTGCTCAGTGTGGTGCTCAGCCTTGGTGGTGGGCTTGTCTACACTGGCTTGGTGGCCAACCAGCTCAATGTCTGATAGGTGGTCGATGAGGCTGGAGAGTCTGGCTTGGGGCCTGAGCTGGAGACACCAGTGACAGAGCTATGGAGGATGCTGCCGAAGGGGCTGTGGAGCAGGGAGAGCTGGGGCATGCAAGCCCACTTGATGGTGCCTTTGACTGCTTTGTGGATGTTGATGCCAATGAGGAGAGCAATGGAGAAGACCTTGGACTTGGCCTTGGTAAGGTTGGTCACCTGGTAGCCAGCAAGCAACTTGAAGATACCTTGTGGAGCACATAGCCTTCTAGCACCTGGCCTGGACAGAGCTGGAGACAGGGGTAGGCCTTGAAGGCAAGGCGGGAGCTGTTGAGGGCAATGATGTCCAGCCAGCCAGGGTGCACTTTGATGAGCTTGGGCTTGGGGAGGTTGGCAAATGACACCTCTAGGGTTTCCACTGGCAGGAGATAGGGCTGGAGGGTGTCAAAGAGATCCTTGCAGAGTCAGGCTATGCTGGAGCCAGAGGACTTGCTGTCTGCAGGCTGGTTTTGGGGCAGCGATGGGAGCCTGGAAGGTGGCAAGGATGGAGGCCTTGCCATTGGCTGTGAATCTGAGGTTTGTGGCTGGGGTGTTGCTCTTGCCCATGGCGTCATGAAGGGAGGAGAGGTGTCCCTGTCAGCATGTCCAGCAGTTGAGCTTGCTGGGGCAGTCCTTGAGAGCATGCTTGTGGGAGAGGCAATCGTAGCAGAGGCCAAGGTCCTTGGCTCGCTGGTGCCAGGCAGACCAGTTGGCATACTTGGTGCACTTGGAGGTGGCATGGTCCTTCTTGCAGTAGCGGCAGCTTTTCTTGGGATGTTTGGCCTTGCATCTGGGGGCTTGGCCTTGGTTGGTCCTTTGCCTTTGGATGGCTGGTGGGAGTGTTGCTGTTGCTGCTCCTGGTGGCGGTTGTTGCTGGGGCCCTTTGAAGCAGTTGGTGAGCTGGATGTGCTTGAGGATGTTCAGTTAGTAGGCAATGGCCTCAATGAGGTCATGGATGGTGGGGACTGGGTATTGATGCAGGTGAATCCATTTGTCCTGGATCTTCATGGATACTGGAGCAGGGAACTTGCTGAAGACTGCATGCACATGGGAGTCCAGGGCTGCTTCTGGGATGCCCAGGGTGCTGAGGCAGGTGAAGATGAGCTTGACCTGGTCATAGAACTGCTCGAGGGCAGAGGTGTCATGCTCAAAGACTTGCTGGAGCTTGGACAGCTGGACATAGAGGCACTGCTTCACAATCCCAATGTTGTCATAGGCGGCATCCAGGATGAGGATAGCTTGAGCAGGACTCCCTGGAGCAACAACAGAGAGGATGGCAACCTTGTTGTAGGCTGAGCTCTTGGGGGTGGTGAGAATGTAGTCCATCTGGTGCTGTTGGCTGAGGGTGGGGTCAGCAAGGATGCTGCATACACCAGTCCTTCCAGCTGCAGTAGAGGAGCATGTTGGTGCCATCAAACTTGTATGTGGAGGTTGGGAGCTTGGGCTGGGCATCCTTGAAGGCTGAGGAGGACTGGACAGGCTGAGGAGGACTGGACAGACTGGACAGGTAGGATGCCTGGAAGGTTGAATACGCAGATGTGGCAGAAGTAGTCGAAGTCATTCTTGGCCAGATTCTTGCAGATCCAGGCCAGGATCTGCTCCCAGATCTCGAGGTAGGCAGAGCTGGGCGGGGCATAGAGGGAGTCGATGCCATTGCAGCAGTACTTGTGGTGGCAGCTCTGGCCGATGCAGTGGACATGATGGTTGTCGTGCACCCCGTCGTGGGGCTGGCATTCATTGCAGCACTTGTCGACACCGTCATCCTGAATGGCCAGGTACAGGGTTGACATGCTGGAATTGATCTGGGGCGGAAGGATGACCACCAAAAGGAAGTGAGCTTAGCTTCAGCCAGAGGCCCACTTGGCATTCACATGAAGTCCGGAGTTGTTGTCACTAGACATCCAGGGTGGTCTGATGATGCAGGAGAGGAGGAGGAGAGTTGGGGGTGGGTAGCTGCAGCTCCGCCGGTGAGCTCCCCATGCTCAAAAGTCTCCTAGAAGTTGTGAAAGAGACACCAGCGCCCAAAACCACTGCCAGACATTCTATCATTGCAAGTGGTTTATTCAGCCCCATCCCAGGATGGGGCAGTGGAAATGCACAGTTCCACAGTGACAGCACTCCCTGGGCAGGAAGAAGAGGAATACACTCAGGCTAGCAATCACTTGAGGCTGACTGATGTAAGTGAAGTTACAGCAAAGGAACTGCAGGAAAATGAGGCCTGTAAGTATGGCAGGAGTACTTGCAGTGGCAGCTCCAGCCAATGCAGCGCACATGATGGTTGTCGTGCACCCCGTCGTGGGGCTGGCAGTCATCGCAGCACTTGTCGATACTGTCATCCTGAATGGCCAGGTACAGGGACGCCATGCTGGAATTGATCTGGGGCGGAAGGATGAAGAGGAAGATTGAGGGACCACCGAAAGGAAGTGGGCAACAGCATCCCCAACGGCGGCAATGGCATTGAAGTTTTTGGAGTTGGCCTCAGAGAGGTGGAAGTCATTGGTGAATCCAGGCGGCACTCGCTCTGGCCTCATCCAAGTCCTGTCAGGCTCTATCTTTCACGTATGATTCTCGACTGCTGCCACTGTGCAGTGGACACTCCCGCCCATAGGTGGGGGAGGGTGCTGGACGAGCCTGGACGAGGTCGGCTTTGCCAAGGACACTGACCTCATGACCACCGTCGAGGAACGTAGGACCAAAGAGCTCCTGGCCCAGGTGGAGCGCAGAGAAGACAGCGCTTTTGTGGTCCCGTTACCCTTCAAGGAGGAGGCGGGGACAATAGTGAGCAACTTCTCCCAGGCCTTCACCCGCACCGCACAGACCCACAAGTGGTTGACGGTGGTGAAGAGGGCAGAGTACTATAAGGAGTTTGATGATCAGGTGGCCGAGGGCATCATAGTCCCCGTCGAGGACAGCCCCATGCCCGGCCACCTCGTCAACCACCTCACCCATTTCAAGGTGCTGCACGCAAAGAAAGTACGTCCAGTTTTTGACGCCAGCTCCAAGTGTGGGCACCCAGTGCGCTGCGTCAACAACATGATCGAGGTGGGCCCAAACCTGGTCACGGCCTTCATCAGCATCCAGCTGTGGCTGAGGACCAAGCGCTATGCCTTCAGCACCAATATCAAGGCAACATTCTATGCCCCCCAACTTTTGCCCTGAACACCAAGACACCCTGCAAGTTGTCCTGCCAAAGGATCGCAGCCTCCTGCTCACTGACACGAACTATCAAGTCTGGAGATACACGTGCATCATCATGGGCTGCGTCGCCTCTCCCTGGCTCCTCCAAGCCATCATCCACAAGATGGTCTCCAACGTGGTTGGCGGAGACAAGTTCTATGGCCTCTCCAAGGATGAGATTGAGTCCATCCCCAGCACCACCAACTTGACAACCTGGTGTGGAGCTTTGATGACAAAGAGGATGGCATCCGCGTTGTCCAGGGCCTGGTGAGCCTGTTTGCCTCTGCCCGTTTCATTCTCTGCAAGTTCACCTCCAACTCCCCCAAGCTCATGGCCAGCCTCCGCGAGAACCAGCACCTGCCAGACCCGGTCAACAACGCGCTCAGCCTCATCTGGGACATTGGCACCAATGCCATCTCCCTACCACCCTCCAAGTTTGAGGTCATCTCTGACCACCCCACAGCCAGACAGCTGTCATCGGCCATTGCTAGAGTCTTTGACCTCTCAGCCTTGCCTGCCCCATCCTCCTCAAGGGCTGCCTGGCAATGCAGGCAGCGCATGCGAAGTGCAAACCTGGGACTCCAAGGTCTGGGAGGCCGTGGCCACATGGTGGGTGGCTCTGCAATCCGAGCTGGAGCAGACGGCCCAGATCAGCATCACCCACAATGTCTTCAAGGACATCCAGAACCCTGTCCTCACCATCTTCTCCAACGCCAGCAACAACAAGTACAGATTTGCCATCTCCATGGCCAAGGAAACAGGAGGGGCATCACAGCTCCTCTTTGGCAATGTCCATCTGGTTCCCAGCACCAGTTGAGCCACCATCATCACCATTCCTTGCCTGGAGCTCTGGGCTGCTGCAGCAGCGGTGCAAGCAGTGGTGGGACTTATCAAGGCCATCGGCATTGCCTTCAAGGCCACTGTCCTCTTCACCAACAACGCGGCCGTCCTTGGATGGCTGCAGGCAAAAGCGGCTCCATGCGTCTACGAGGACAAACGCATCAAGGAGATCATCAGCTACTGCATTGTCAACAACTTCCGCTGGGTCAAGACCAAGGAGAACCCAGCTGACTGGAACATGAGAACCCACAGCACCAATGACGTCCTTGGCACGTCACTCTATGCCCAAGGACCTCAGTTCCTGGCCCAGCCTCTGGGCTGGTGGCCCATGCATCGAGCCCCACCTCCTGGGGGTTGCGTCCTCTCAGGAGTTGCAGCAGGGTAGACCCTGGATGGGGCAGCCAGGGCCCCTGACTCAGGTCGGCAGCCTCCAGCCCCTCTGTCCAGTAGCCCTGGGAACTCAGAGCAGCTCGGGGATCAGAGGTCGGGGGCTCCAGATTGAGCTCACTATGCCCTCCGACCCTGCACTCCTTCAATCCGTCCACCACATCCACTCCTTCAATCTCCATGCCCTGGCATTGGTCACCCTTGGCCTCTTGAGATGAGAGTACTGGCTTCCAGGAGGCCTCCAGATGGTGTCCAGAATCCTGTGCCAGTGCCAGCCCTGCCAGCTAGCAAAGGCCACCCTGGCCCCAATCCAGGCAATGGGCCAGCTGCCACTGGAGCAGCTGGACTTCGAGGCAATGCCCTTCTCCAATGTGCTGGTGGACCAGATTGGGCCATTTCAGGTGAACAACAAGCCACGATCAACAGCCACCCTCTCTGCCCCATGACTGCGGACCCTGCCAACTTTGCCCCTCCTGGCCGAGGATGCAATGCGCTTCACCTGGAAGCTGGTGCGGATTTTCAGAGTCTTCCCCAACCGCATTGGTGCCATCCACTATGCCAACATCATCAACAAGGACGGCTACGTGTCCCGCTGCTCTGTTGCCCACCTCCTTCCCATGGAGGTGGCTGATGGGGGGCCCAGCGACACCACTGCCAATGACAAGCCGGCCATGGATGGGGAGGCGGAGGACGTTGAAATCAACATCGAGGGCATCTAGGACTCCAAGCTCCTCTTCTTCAAGCTCCGCAAGCAATCCCAGGTCAATGCTGTTCCGCAAGGTTCAGTATACCCCTCCCCAGCGGTTCCCCAATTCCTTCTTCTTCCCCCCCCCCTTCTGCCCTGCTCTTCTGCAGCTAGGCTGAGGACAAGCAGCTGCAAGCTGTTCATTGACGCCTGCGGCATTGTGGCCGTGGATGTCTTCATCTCCATCATCATCTTCCCCATCACTGCCAACAGCGATTCTGGGTCAATGCTTTGCCTCCAGGCTTAGTAAACCCCCCGCTTTCGGTGCACCCTTCCAATTTTCCCTCCTTGCCAAACTTCCTAGTCCAACAAGTCATTAGCCATAGCCTTATCCGACAAGCCTTTCAGTGCTACTCAATACAGGTGCCAAATATACTTTTGCTCATGCTGCTTATTCCCTTTGCGTATCTATCTCCTGCTCAACTTTAGCAGCCCCAGTGAGCCAACATTGTGATCAGTGGCAGTTTTGCCATCGCTGTGAACGCTATTCCAGGCCACCAACTGCTGGTTGGCCAACTTGCTTTTCACCTGCACTTCGTGCTTATATTTGTATGTCAGGAGTGTCCACCGCATAGTGTTGTTGCTATAGCTGCCGCGCCCGTGCCATTTCCAGCACCCAGTTCAGGGATGGGGCTGAATAAACACTCTCAATGATAGAAGTCATGCTTATGATCTAATCTTATGATCTTGTGATGTTTAAAAATTTAAAATTTTGCACTCATGCTGAGTGTGAGCAAGCAATATCTAAAAAAAATTTCCTAATGCGCACATATTATTAATCAAACCAAAAAACACAAGTCATATGTGCAATTGACAGCTGTTAAGCATGACAATTCTTCACTCAAAAGGAAAAGTCTGTGGTTTCTCAACCAAATTCAAAAGTAAGCACATATTTAGAATCAGCAGTTATGAATTGTGAACAAAATAACTCAAGTCATGTGTGCAATTTTCAGCCATTCAACCTGACAATTCTTCACTCAAAAGGAAAAGTCTGTGGTTTCTCAACCGATTTCAAAAGTAAGCACAGATTTGGAACCATTATATATGAATTTTTGTGCAAAAAACTCAAGTGTTCTGTTCAATTCTCAACCTTCTATTCGCTAAAGAGCAATATGTACACTTTTGGAGAAAAATTGCTTCTACCCAAAAAAGTAATGTTTCAACTGGTCGGTGACCAGTTCCCCCTCCAAAATTGTAAGGCCAGACAATACCTTTCCAGAAAAATAGTATTCTAAAATCCGTTGAGAATTCGGCCATTCCCAGCACTTGCAGACAGTGACATACCTATCGTAGTGCGGTGACATGTCCGAAGCATTCAAAACCTTTGGTGACCTCCCCTTCACATGCCTTCCCACTATCATTCCTTTCTACCCCTTCATACTGCCCACCCCCCTCCATTCCGATGCCGCCATCTTGTCTGCTGCCTGTGCTTCCGCCTCCCTTGCCCTACTTAAACTCCCCATTTCACCATTATGCCATCAGTCTATACCATTGCTTTGGCTTCTTGTCCGCATAAACTCTAACATATTTTTCTTCCTCCACAACCCCATCATCGTGGCCCAAGGGCAGAATGCATTAGGGACGGTGTGAGCCCCTGGAAAGGTGGCCTCACTATGTGGCAGCTTAGAGAGTGGCTGTGTGGTCCTCTGCCTAACCAACCTCAATCTGTAGTCCCTCACCTAACCCCATTCTAACTGCCGCCTTTGGGCAGTTGAAACCCCCTCAATTTCCATCTCTGCTTTGCTTTGTTGTTGTCTGGTTGAGTTAAAGTGCACCGGTATAGGTGGAATAAGAAAGACAAGAAAGGGTTGAATGGATTGTTGAAGGGAAGTGAGTTGCATCAGATCCAACCAAGCACTCTGCTGAGTTGTCAAATCAGTGACCAGAGTCTGTCTATCCTTAAGTTGGACCAGTCAGGACCTTGGGGAGAAGGCAGTGTCTTTCTAAATGGCCAGCGCAGGGGTGTGAATGGCCTCCTGAAACCAAACGTTGGGGTGTGAGTGGCCCTGGGTAGAATGAATCACTGCTGGAGGTGTGAGCAGCCTCAGCAAGAAAAACGCTGGGAGTGCAAGCAGCTCCAGGTTGCCTAAAACGCCGGGGGTGGGAACGGCCCTATTGCAAAAAACGTCAGCGCGGAAAGGAAGAAAGCAAAAGCATTTCATAATTGCATTTAGCCACATTCATAATCGCATGTAACCAGGTGCAGATAGAAGCATTTATAACTCTGGAGTCTTCTATCTACATTAGAACTGGTAGGAATAGTGGCACCACTATTTCTATCAAGATTTTTGTCACTTCAAACCCCTTTCCTTCTTCCTATTAGCAAACCTGAGCCGCCACCTTCACCTTCCTCCAGAGGTTGTGGCCCAGCAGTGGCGTGACAGACAAGCATGAGCGGAGCACTGAAGAAATGCAGCAGTCCTCAGGGAGAGCCACAGCCCCAGTCCAGGAGAACGAGGAGAACAGCCAGACAGGCCCAGAACTCCTCCTTGTCAGGCCAAAGGCCCAGCAGGAATTCAAGGTTTACCTCGGACTCCTCAATCTCATCTCAGTCAAAGGACCCTAGAAGAGACTCTCTTTGAGGATGCCCCAGAAGAAAACCTGGTGCACATAGACAAACAGATTGCAGAGAGTGTACAAGGTCTCCAGGCTAGATTAGAGCAGAGAGAGAACAAGCTAGAAGAAGTAGAAGCAGAGAGACAGCACTTGGAACAGGAGCACGCCCGCAATGCACAGCAGCTTGCAGCCATCCCAGCCCCAGCAGTGGGACACCAAGTGCAGTGGGACACCAGCGGCATTGCAGCAAGCCCTTGGCGTCCATGCAGACAACACCCAGGCCCGACAGCAGGACCTTCTCAACGAGGTTTGGCAGCTTCTTCCCATCGCTCTACCACCTCCCCTTCTCCCCCCTCAACCACACATGTCCACTATTGCATCAATCTCCGCCCCCCACAGTGTAAGCCATACACAAATCTTGGCCAAGACGGGGAGTTTAGCTATTGGTTCACAAGCTTTAAGAGGGCCTATCAGGGAATGGCCAGGGCTGGAGAAGATATCCTAATCCAACTTTTGCAGCATCTAGAAGGTGAAGCATTGCACATGGCCAACTATCTCCTTGAAAGCTGTGAAGTGCTACATGCCGCAGACCCGCAAACACCCAAGCACACATGGCAAACACTAGGGGAGGTGTTGAAGGGGATGTTGGATAGTGCGCGGACAGTGCAAACATGGAAATGGGACTTGATGGCAAGGCAACAGACCGCATCCAAGCCCTGCGGCGCCTTCGCTGCCTGCATCATCTCCCTCACCAAAAAGGCCTTCCCTCTCTCCACATCACATGAATGGGAAGCAGAGCAATTTGAGCAATTCCTGGAGGGCTTGCAACAGATTTACAAACGGCAGTTGGTGCTCATAGAGTACCACACTTTGCAGGATGGTTTGAAGGCATCCAGAAAGATAGAAAATGCTGGTGGAAGCTGAACGGCTTGTGTTGCTCTGATGCCAGAGCCCTACGAGGAGCTGCAGGAGGAACACTGGGCCAAGCCTGCCTACCCCCAGTTCCTCTCCAGATGCAAGAGCAGGAGTCCCTCCCCACATCCTTGCAAGGAGCTGAACAAGTTAAAGCAGACCATGCTGGCTATTCAACATCAACTATTCAAACTCCAAGTGAATGCCATGCAGCCTAGCCTTCCGTCCCCAGAGGCAGTGAAACAACAGCTGTCCCAGGCAATCCTGGTCTTGCCGCCAGACCAGCCATTGGACCCGCACTGCCGCATCTGCTACTCCATGGACCACAAGATGGAGCAGTGCTCCCCCGAACTGCGCAGGAAGGCCAACATGCCTAATCCTCTCCTCCACCCTTGCTAATACTGCAGTCAATTTGATCACTTTGTTTGTGAGTGTCAAGTGAAGGAAGCAGATGAGAAACAGGAGAGAGAAAGGATGATGCAGAGTTAGTGAAGAGACTACGCCGTGCATCCCTCCTCCTGAAGAGATGACAGCTGAGAAGAGCGTAAGTATGGAGGGAGGAGTGGGGAGAGAAGAGATGAGCGTAGGGAGTATGGGCAAGAAGGGAGGAGTGATAATTGCTGGGGCAGATCGCGCGAGGGCCGAGAGGAATGCAGAGATGAGCAACAAGGAGGGCTCAGTGAGTGCCACCCTTCCAGCCACTGACACGACTCCAAAGGCCAACGCAGCCCCCACTATTCTCGCGATTCCTACCCTGCCCCCAGGATGGATAGGCAGGACAGAGGCAAGAAGAGTGAGAGAGGAGAATGGAGGGATGTAGAGGAAAAGGATAATGGGAAGGGAGTCACCTGGGGCATTGCAGCGGTGGAAGTGATGACATGGGATGTGCCCAATGACTTTCGCCCCTACCTCTTCCCCGCATGCCCTACCAACTTACCTCCTGCACCTCAAACCAATACCTTGCAAACTGCTTTTTCCAATCCTCTTTACTTCTTCCACGCCTCGAAGAGAAACCGAGCTAGGCAAAACTCCCAAATCCCTGCCCAGCTGGAGAAAGAAAAGTCTAATGGCTGAGTGGTGGTGAAATAGAAGTTGAGGTGGAAGCAGAGCTGTCGGGGAGCGAGGGCGGGTACAAGGTGGACACAGAGCCGCAGGCCGCGATGCAGAAGCCACCCTCAACCCACGTCAGCCCAAGAACCCCACCCTTTTCCCACCGTTTCTGTATTTGCATTTATTTAGCCTCCACTTTCTCTACCTTTGGCAGCAACAAGCCAAGGAGTAGAAGCAGGGAAATTGGAAGGGAACTGGTCGGAAGTGCCGCAACTGTGTTCATTGGCGACTGGCAGCGCATGATGGAAAGCACCCCCGCACCACCAGTGCACCACACCGACCATCCCCTCATTTCAACCCCCACATCGAGTCACTCTCAGCCTCTAAGCCCCCAACCTCTGGCCACATCAAACAGATGGCCACATATACTGCAAATACCGCCATGTCTACTGCCTCAGGAGCATTGGAGCAGGTAGTGGCTGGAATTGATTTGTGGAAATATGAGCATAAGCTGGATAAAAGCTGGGGCCCCCCGATAGTAGGGTGTTGTGTGTGGCAAGAGTGGGAAGCTATCACATGTGAATTGGAATTGATAGAGGTGATGGCAGTGCATGGAGAAGCGGCGCCTGCCAGTATGCCCGTTGACCTCTTGCCCTGCATTTATGCCCACTACAACTGCACCCTTCCCTTCAACAATGCCACGGTACCCTGGAAGGTGGATAATGAGGTGCAGGAACAAGTGTTGCCCATGGGCATCCTGAAGGGCACCATGCACAGTCTCACCTTCATCGCTGACAGCGGCAAGCTTGCATTCACTGCCACCGCCAGCCAGCCCACCATCCACTACACCAACTTCTTGCTCACCCACACAGCTCAAAACCTGTGGTACCACATTCTCACCTTCAAACCCTCTACTCATCCAGCCTCCCAGCAGCAGAAGAGAGTAGAAGAGCAGATGGGGATGGGAAAAGGTAAGGAGTGGAATATGATGGTATTGATGCTGCGAGAGGGCCTGGCGCCAAGACTGCTGGTGCTGTACGAGGAGCTGGAGCAGGACAAAGTCCAAGCCTTTGCCCAACTCACCCATGCCATCTGCAAAAATGCCGCGCAGATCCAAGACCAGTTCTTTTTACACCTCCAAACCTCCCCTTCCTCTACCCTGTCCCAGCTTCTACAAAAACCCATACAGGCGGAGATACAAGGGCAGAGGGTAAAGATAAGGGCTTACCAGCCAATGGGTCTGGGGAATTATCAGTTTGAACCCTCTCCCCTCTGCTAATGTCACTGGCTCCCCCTTTGCTTTTCAGCTAACTGACAGTCCTATGAGGGCTGGATGAACACCCACACTTATCACATCCTCCCCTCACCACCATCTGGTCAAGATTGCATGAAGAGGGAAAGAATGTTGATGAGTTTGGGTGGTAGAATTGTGTGGATTGAGGTGGATGGCAGCAAGACGAATGTGACAGGAATTCCGGCCCAGCTGCCCTACCTCCCCTTGCCCAACCAAAAGGCCCGCCTTTCCTACTCCTTCCAACACCAGATATTCCATGCTCATCTTCATCATGACCCCGCCTTTGCTGCTTTGCATCTCCAAGTGCAATTCTTGCATAGGCAGGCAGTAGAAGCGTTAAAGGAGTTTGAGTTTGGAGGGAAGGAAGAAGGGATGGGGCAGGGGGCAGGACATCTGGCCACTCCGGCGGAGTGGGATTGGGACATAGCTGCATGGGCCATGGGTGGGGCTCTTTCCCCATGGCAGATATTTTTGTCCCTGCTGGCCCTGCTATGTATCATCCAGTGTAGAGTTGCTTGTTGTTATCCCACTTGCCCCAACCGCCTCACTCCCTTCACCCCAGCCCAGTCGAATGAATGCTTCCAGAGATGGTGGTGCGCAGCGCCAAAACTCAGACACTACACCCAGCTCACACCACACCCCCTCCTCAGTCATGTCAGAACTGCCGCGCACCGCCTTTGTTCTCAATTCTCACCCACCCTCTCCTACAATGCCCCACCTCAAGTTGCTGCGGAGGTTTCAGAAGAAGTAGCCCAGAGAGCAGAGTCGCAGTCATCGTGTGTCATCGCCCTTGCCTCTCCTAGAACTACCCAGGACCCCCGCTTTGGCAACTTTGACCCCCCACCCACCTCTTCGCTACTGCCCCAAGGTCAGCCTGCCTCTACTCTTCCCTTGCCTGCTGCTTCTTCCACCCCCATAGACTCCAACAATGAGGGAGAAGGGGAGTGGCAGAGGGTTGATGTGGGAGAGGGAACCTTGCCAAGTGCAACTAGAACAATCTAGGTCGCAGTCAAACTCAGAGGCAGAAGAATTTGTGCGTAGATTATTGCCCCGCACTGCCCAGCTCTGCCCTAACCTGTTTCCACCCCCAACATTGCTATACACCCCCTAGCGCCCCTTGGTGCGCCCCCGCCCTGCATTCAGTCTTAGTTAACCCTGTTCCCTTGGCAGTACAGGCTGAATTAGCTAAAGCAGACCTGACGCAGGCTGGAGAAGATTCCTCCAGAGGGGAGGGAAGTGGCATCAATAGATCGGGGGCTGGACAAGGGTTGAGTGTCAACGACAGGGTGCATATAGTGCCCCCAAAGGAAAAGCAGGAGAGAGAGACGGAGCAAATTTCAAATCCAGCCATCCTTATGATGTCTATAGAGCAGACTCGACGAGTGGTGAGAGCTAGGCACAGGGGAGCTCAGAAGCAAATAAGTGAGGGAAGAAGCCCTTTGCTTACAGTTCAGGCCAGAATAGAGACAGTGTCAGTGACCTGTCTACAGGAAACTGGAGCCAATTGCACGGTGATCACCAACACCTTTCTCCAGCACCTCTTGTCCCGCCTTAGAGCTGAGCAGCATCCCAGAATCCCCTGCTTTCAGGAGACAGTAGCCGGGCAGGAAGTGACAGCTGATACAACAGGCGGGAAAGCACCCATTTTGGGGTGGCTGAGAGTAGAGATAATTTTTGCACAGAGACAGTGGGGCATTACCTTAGCAGTCTGCAGTGCGACCTGCCTGCCAGGATTGCAAGCTGTGATCAGCATGGACTTGATCACAAAAGTCGGCATCCACACCATAGACACACATCTGTAGACATCCGTCTGCACACTATTTGTGCACAAACCACCCATCCTCTTAGACTTCCAACCCTTCTACCCTCAATCCCCATCCACCTCCTCCCCAGGGCAGGCAGATGCCAGCTCCCTAAGTATAGAAGGAGGAAGAATGAGTAAAGGAGTGAGTGGAGTTGTGTGTAATATGCTGCAAGTGACAGAGCGGCTAGAGGGAGATGGTGAGGATGAAGAGGATGAGGGAGACTACAACCCACACCCAGCAGGCTCCATTCTCCCCCTCCCCGCCCTACCGCTCCACCTCAAAAATGGAGAACACACCTTCGCCCTTCTCTCTCCCAATCATCACACTTCTTATTGCGCCTGGGGCCTGGCATGGCAAGTGCTGCGATTAGAACACAGAGGGCTCTGAGGCGTTGATGCAGGAGGAAGAGGAAAGTTGGGGAGTGCAATTAGAAGTCCATGTGATGGGCAAAATCAGCTTGCATGCGACTATTGAGGGACTTAATCCCCCACCAGTCGGTAGCCTTTGATTGCATCATAGTCCCCAAGATAGCACTGTCAGCACCACAGGAGCTGGGAGCCCTTGACATTCTCCACTGCCTCCCCCCACACATGTTGCAGAAAGATCACTTCCAATTCTGGATCTCTCATAGAGGAGCACCTCAGGCAATTCCCTTTGCTCCTTTAGGCTTGGAAGTGAATAGGAAAAGTAGTGGAGTGTATTGGATGCTAGCGATTGGTGCAGGGAAATATAATGCCCTCTGCACCCATGCCAGTGGCGGATATAGGATTTTGGTTCGGGGGGGAAATTTTTGGTCAAAATTTATATTAGACAAAGATGTATCTAAAATGGTGAAAATTTTCCCCTTCCTGAAAGTTTCGGGGGGGGGGGGGGGAATTCCCCCCCCCCCGAAATCCGTTCGGGGGGGGGGGAAACGTCCCCCCCCCCCCCCCCCCCCTATATCCGCCACTGACCCATGCCCCCCTTCACCCTACTTTCCAAGAGCAGTGCCTAGAATGCATTCTCATCACCCCTTACCAAAGCCCTGCTCTCTACCAACACCCCCTAGCAGTCTCCCTTCCCCATTGGCCATTGGCTGTGCCTACAGAAGGACCTCCTACTGTGCTACCACTGCCCGAGCCTGAAGCCTTACCAGCAGTTCTGACGAGGAGTTTAGGAGTAGCGGCAGGCCTGCCGGGGCAAGTTTGGGAAAGCAGGGGAAGGGGTAGGAGGATGCCAGTAGATGCACGAAGGCTGAACCGAGCGGTTTGGGAAGTGAATGGAGCTAAGGATGAGCAGAGTGGCGGAACCAGTAAGGGAGCAGTAGGACAGGAGGAACCGGAGAATGAGTCCGCCCCATCCGAGAGTGCAGCTACGCACTCCACTTATTCTATTTCTTTGCTGCCCCCTCTCCCCCCTCCCCCTCCACCTTCAGCCCCCACACAACAAGTTTACCATCAACTCACTAATTATTTTTTCAATCTCTCACCTACCGATCTGGAGGCCAGCACTGCCTATCCAATCCAGTTGAATTATAACTGGGGAGGCCGGGTAGTGGAGGATTTGATTGATGCCAAACTAGGACAGGAGGAGTTGAATGCAAGATTGTTGGGAGTGGTCATTCATTGCAGAAGAGACAGTAGAGCGCCTTGGCTTGACCTCACAGGTACTGCCGAATCTGCACTTAGTGGCAATGGAGGAGATAGCCTCCTTCTCTAGAGGCACTCTGCAAATACAGCTCTGTTTTGGCCATCTAACCCCGCCCTTTACTTGTTCAGTCTTGCAAAAAATCATGCTAGGCAATGAAATCCTCCTAGCAGATGCAGACATACATTATCCCTGGAGGGCCCCTGCCTTGCTCATGACCACAAGATACGGAGTGGATGAAGTTCCAGCATTGTAGACAGAGTACAAAGGCCCGGATGTCCAGATGGAGACAGACAAGGCCATGGCTGGCCACCTCGCCAATACCTGCGCCCTTGACATCCATGACCACCTGCCCGGGGTCGATGCCATGATGCATGTGGAGCGCCAGGAATGGGAGGAACCCGCCCCCGCACCCTCCGCCGATCCTCCATCAACCACTGGCAACCCATCCTGCACCCCTTCAGCCCCGTCTTCTCCAGAAACTCCCAGATTTGCCCAGTCGACATCCTCCAGCACCAACCGCAACCCCTCGCCCACGCCCAGAGCCAGTAGAGCCAGTGGAGCCAGCAGCCCCAAAGCAGGAGCCAGGATGGAAGCAGGAATGGACGAAGAGACCTGTCAGCCAAAAATGTGG
>JASANA010005814.1:0-52089 GCA_030248095.1 Ptycholaimellus sp. GST1_10 | reverse complement strand
GCAGCGACAGAATGGCCGCCCGTCTTGGCGTGGTTGAGCAGGGAAACCTGGAAGAGGAACTTGACGGACGACGAGGCCTTCGGTGTAGGCGATGACGACGATCCAGAAGAACTTGGAGGGGCGCGGGGAGCTGAGCGTGCCCCAGAGCAGCGCGAACAGCGGCAGCGGCAGCGACAGAATGGCCGCCGTCTTGGCGTGGTTGAGCAGGGAAACCTGGAAGAGGAACTTGACGACGACGAGGCCTTCGGTGTAGGCGACGACGACGATCCAGAAGAACTTGGAGGGGGCTGGGGGAGCTGAGCGTGCCCCAGAGCAGCGCGAACAGCGGCAGCGGCAGCGACAGAATGGCCGCCGTCTTGGCGTGGTTGAGCAGGGAAACCTGGAAGAGGAACTTGACGACGACGAGGCCTTCGGTGTAGGCGATGACGACGATCCAGAAGAACTTGGAGGGGCGCCGGGGAGTCGAGCGTGCCCCAGAGCAGCGCGAAACAGCGGCAGCGGCAGCGACAGAATGGCCGCCGTCTTGGCGTGGTTGAGCAGGGAAACCTGGAAGAGGAACTTGACTACGACCGTGCCATCGTATGAAGCCAAGACCACGATCCAGAAGAAGTTGGAGGGGCGCGGGGAGCTGAGCGTGCCCCAGAGCGGCGCGAACAGCGGCAGCGGCAACGACAGAATGGCCGCCGTCTTGGCGTGGTTGAGCAGGGAAACCTGGAAGAGGAACTTGACGACGACGGGGCCTTCGGGGTAGGCGATGACGAGGCGATCCAGAAGAACTTGGAGGGGCGCGGGGAGCTGAGCGTGCCCCAGAGCAGCGCGAACAGCGGCAGCGGCAGCGACAGAATGGCCGCCGTCTTGGCGTGGTTGAGCAGGGAAACCTGGAAGAGGAACTTGACGACGACGAGGCCTTCGGTGGAGGCGATGACGACGATCCAGAAGAACTTGTCGGGGCGCGGGGAGCTGAGCGTGCCCCTGAGCAGCGCGAACAGCGGCAGCGGCAGCGACAGAATGGCCGCCGTCTTGGCGTGGTTGAGCAGGGAAACCTGGAAGAGGAACTCGACGACGACGAGGCCTTCGGTGTAGGCGATGACGACGATCCAGAAGAACTTGGAGGGGCGTGGGGAGCTGAGCGTGCCCCAGAGCAGCGCGAACAGCGGCAGCGGCAGCGACAGAATGGCCGCCGTCTTGGCGTGGTTGAGCAGGGAAACCTGGAAGAGGAACTTGACGACGACGAGGCCTTCGGTGTAGGCGATGACGACGATCCAGAAGAACTTGGAGGGGCGCGGGGAGCTGAGCGTGCCCCAGAGCAGCGCGAACAGCGGCAGCGGCAGCGACAGAATGGCCGCCGTCTTGGCGTGGTTGAGCAGGGAAACCTGGAAGAGGAACTTGACGACGACGAGGCCTTCGGTGTAGGCGATGACGACGATCCAGAAGAACTTGGAGGGGCGCGGGGGAGCTGAGCGTGCCCCAGAGCAGTGCGAACAGCGGCAGCGGCAGCGACAGAATGGCCGCCGTCTTGGCGTGGTTGAGCAGGGAAACCTGGAAGAGGAACTTGACGACGACGAGGCCTTCGGTGTAGGTGATGACGACGATCCAGAAGAACTTGGAGGGGCGCGGGGAGCTGAGCGTGCCCCAGAGCAGCGCGAACAGCGGCAGCGGCAGCAACAGAATGGCCGCCGTCTTGGCGTGGTTGAGCAGGGAAACCTGGAAGAGGAACTTGACGATGACGAGGCCTTCGGTGTAGGCGATGACGACGATCCAGAAGAACTTGGAGGGGCGCGGGGAGCTGAGCGTGCCCCAGAGCAGCGCGAACAGCGGCAGCGGCAGCAACAGAATGGCCGCCGTCTTGGCGTGGTTGAGCAGGGAAACCTGGAGGGGGACCTTGACGACGACGTGGCCTTCGGTGGAGGGGATGAGGGCGAACGAGAAGGCGCCGGGAGAAGGCGAGCCCCAGAGCAGAACAGCGGCAGCGGCAGAGACAGAATCGGCGGGGGGAGAGGGAAAACTGAGAAGAAGAAAAAAAAAAAAAAAAGGCCAACAAAGAAAGAGAAGAAGAAGAAACAGAAGAACAAAGAGGGCGCGGGAGGAGGGCCGAGCAGTGCGAACAACAACAGAAACAACAACAAAATCCCCCCCCACAACACAAGCAAGAGCAGAGAAACCAAGAAGAGCAACAACACCACCACCACCCCATCGGTGTAGGCGATGACGACGATCCAGAAGAACTTGGAGGGGCGCGGGGAGCTGAGCGTGCCCCAGAGCAGCGCGAACAGCGGCAGCGGCAGCGACAGAATGGCCGCCGTCTTGGCGTGGTTGAGCAGGGAAACCTGGAAGAGGAACTTGACGAGAGTATGTAGGCGATAGGCGCGATAGAAGAACTTGGAGGGGCGCGGGGAGCTGAGCGTGCCCCAGAGCAGCGCGAAAGCGGCAGCGGCAGCAAAGAATGGCCGCCGTCTTGGCGTGGTTGAGCAGGAAACTGGAAGAGGAACTTGACGACGACGAGGCCTTTGGTGTAGGCGATGACGACGATCCAGAAGAATTGGAGGGGCGCGGGGAGCTGAGCGTGCCCCAGAGGAGCAGCGCGAAAGCGGCAGCGGCAGCGAAGAATGGCCGCCGCCGTCTTGGCGTCGTTCGAAGGGAAACCTCGAAGAGGAACTTGACGACGAGGCCTGCGGTGTAGGCGATGACGACGATCCAGAAGAACTTGGAGGGGCGCGGGGAGCTGAGCGTGCCCCAGAGCAGCGCGAACAGCGGCAGCGGCAGCGACAGAATGACCGCCGTCTTGGCGTGGTTGAGCAGGGAAACCTGGAAGAGGAACTTGACGACGACGAGGCCTTCGGTGTAGGCGATGACGACGATCCAGAAGAACTTGGAGGGGCGCGGGGAGCTGAGCGTGCCCCAGAGCAGCGCGAACAGCGGCAGCGGCAGCGACAGAATGGCCGCCGTCTTGGCGTGGTTGAGCAGGGAAACCTGGAAGAGGAACTTGACGACGATGAGGCCTTCGGTGTAGGCGATGACGACGATCCAGAAGAACTTGGAGGGGCGCGGGGAGCTGAGCGTGCCCCAGAGCAGCGCGAACAGCGGCAGCGGCAGCGACAGAATGGCCGCCGTCTTGGCGTGGTTGAGCAGGGAAACCTGGAAGAGGAACTTGACGACGACGAGGCCTTCGGTGTAGGCGATGACGACGATCCAGAAGAACTTGGAGGGGCGCGGGGAGCTGAGCGTGCCCCAGAGCAGCGCGAACAGCGGCAGCGGCAGCAACAGAATGGCCGCCGTCTTGGCGTGGTTGAGCAGGGAAACCTGGAAGAGGAACTTGACGACGACGAGGCCTTCGGTGTAGGCGATGACGACGATCCAGAAGAACTTGGAGGGGCGCGGGGAGCTGAGCGTGCCCCAGAGCAGCGCGAACAGCGGCAGCGGCAGCGACAGAATGGCCGCCGTCTTGGCGTGGTTGAGCAGGGAAACCTGGAAGAGGAACTTGACGATGACAAGGCCTTCGGTGTAGGCGATGACGACGATCCAGAAGAACTTGGAGGGGCGCGGGGAGCTGAGCGTGCCCCAGAGCAGCGCGAACAGCGGCAGCGGCAGCGACAGAATGGCCGCCGTCTTGGCGTGGTTGAGCAGGGAAACCTGGAAGAGGAACTTGACGACGACGAGGCCTTCGGTGTAGGCGATGACGACAATCCAGAAGAACTTGGAGGGGCGCGGGGAGCTGAGCGTGCCCCAGAGCAGCGCGAACAGCGGCAGCGGCAGCGACAGAATGGCCGCCGTCTTGGCGTGGTTGAGCAGGGAAACCTGGAAGAGGAACTTGACAACGACGAGGCCTTTGGTGTAGGCGATGACGACAATCCAGAAGAACTTGGAGGGGCGCGGGGAGCTGAGCGTGCCCCAGAGCAGCGCGAACAGCGGCAGCGGCAGCGACAGAATGGCCGCCGTCTTGGCGTGGTTGAGCAGGGAAACCTGGAAGAGGAACTTGACGACGACGAGGCCTTCGGTGTAGGCGATGACGACGATCCAGAAGAACTTGGAGGGGCGCGGGGAGCTGAGCGTGCCCCAGAGCAGCGCGAACAGCGGCAGCGGCAGCGACAGAATGGCCGCCGTCTTGGCGTGGTTGAGCAGGGAAACCTGGAAGAGGAACTTGACGACGACGAGGCCTTCGGTGTAGGCGATGACGACGATCCAGAAGAACTTGGAGGGGCGCGGGGAGCTGAGCGTGCCCCAGAGCAGCGCGAACAGCGGCAGCGGCAGCGACAGAATGGCCGCCGTCTTGGCGTGGTTGAGCAGGGAAACCTGGAAGAGGAACTTGACGACGACGAGGCCTTCGGTGTAGGCGATGACGACGATCCAGAAGAACTTGGAGGGGCGCGGGGAGCTGAGCGTGCCCCAGAGCAGCGCGAACAGCGGCAGCGGCAGCGACAGAATGGCCGCCGTCTTGGCGTGGTTGAGCAGGGAAACCTGGAAGAGGAACTTGACGACGACGAGGCCTTCGGTGTAGGCGATGACGACGATCCAGAAGAACTTGGAGGGGCGCGGGGAGCTGAGCGTGCCCCAGAGCAGCGCGAACAGCGGCAGCGGCAGCGACAGAATGGCCGCCGTCTTGGCGTGGTTGAGCAGGGAAACCTGGAAGAGGAACTTGACGACGACGAGGCCTTCGGTGTAGGCGATGACGACGATCCAGAAGAACTTGGAGGGGCGCGGGGAGCTGAGCGTGCCCCAGAGCAGCGCGAACAGCGGCAGCGGCAGCGACAGAATGGCCGCCGTCTTGGCGTGGTTGAGCAGGGAAACCTGGAAGAGGAACTTGACGACGACGAGGCCTTCGGTGTAGGCGATGACGACGATCCAGAAGAACTTGGAGGGGCGCGGGGAGCTGAGCGTGCCCCAGAGCAGCGCGAACAGCAGCAGCGGCAGCGACAGAATGGCCGCCGTCTTGGCGTGGTTGAGCAGGGAAACCTGGAAGAGGAACTTGACGACGACGAGGCCTTCGGTGTAGGCGATGACGACGATCCAGAAGAACTTGGAGGGGCGCGGGGAGCTGAGCGTGCCCCAGAGCAGCGCGAACAGCGGCAGCGGCAGCAACAGAATGGCCGCCGTCTTGGCGTGGTTGAGCAGGGAAACCTGGAAGAGGAACTTGACGACGACGAGGCCTTCGGTGTAGGCGATGACGACGATCCAGAAGAACTTGGAGGGGCGCGGGGAGCTGAGCGTGCCCCAGAGCAGCGCGAACAGCGGCAGCGGCAGCGACAGAATGGCCGCCGTCTTGGCGTGGTTGAGCAGGGAAACCTGGAAGAGGAACTTGACGACGACGAGGCCTTCGGTGTAGGCGATGACGACGATCCAGAAGAACTTGGAGGGGCGCGGGGAGCTGAGCGTGCCCCAGAGCAGCGCGAGCAGCAGCAGCGGCAGCGACAGAATGGCCGCCGTCTTGGCGTGGTTGAGCAGGGAAACCTGGAAGAGGAACTTGACGACGACGAGGCCTTCGGTGTAGGCGATGACGACGATCCAGAAGAACTTGGAGGGGCGCGGGGAGCTGAGCGTGCCCCAGAGCAGCGCGAACAGTGGCAGCGGCAGCGACAGAATGGCCGCCGTCTTGGCGTGGTTGAGCAGGGAAACCTGGAAGAGGAACTTGACGACGACGAGGCCTTCGGTGTAGGCGATGACGACGATCCAGAAGAACTTGGAGGGGCGCGGGGAGCTGAGCGTGCCCCAGAGCAGCGCGAACAGCGGCAGCGGCAGCGACAGAATGGCCGCCGTCTTGGCGTGGTTGAGCAGGGAAACCTGGAAGAGGAACTTGACGACGACGAGGCCTTCGGTGTAGGCGATGACGACGATCCAGAAGAACTTGGAGGGGCGCGGGGAGCTGAGCGTGCCCCAGAGCAGCGCGAACAGCAGCAGCGGCAGCGACAGAATGGCCGCCGTCTTGGCGTGGTTGAGCAGGGAAACCTGGAAGAGGAACTTGACGACGACGAGGCCTTCGGTGTAGGCGATGACGACGATCCAGAAGAACTTGGAGGGGCGCGGGGAGCTGAGCGTGCCCCAGAGCAGCGCGAACAGCGGCAGCGGCAGCGACAGAATGGCCGCCGTCTTGGCGTGGTTGAGCAGGGAAACCTGGAAGAGGAACTTGACGACGACGAGGCCTTCGGTGTAGGCGATGACGACGATCCAGAAGAACTTGGAGGGGCGCGGGGAGCTGAGCGTGCCCCAGAGCAGCGCGAACAGCGGCAGCGGCAGCGACAGAATGGCCGCCGTCTTGGCGTGGTTGAGCAGGGAAACCTGGAAGAGGAACTTGACGACGACGAGGCCTTCGGTGTAGGCGATGACGACGATCCAGAAGAACTTGGAGGGGCGCGGGGAGCTGAGCGTGCCCCAGAGCAGCGCGAACAGCGGCAGCGGCAGCGACAGAATGGCCGCCGTCTTGGCGTGGTTGAGCAGGGAAACCTGGAAGAGGAACTTGACGACAACGAGGCCTTCAGTGTAGGCGATGACGACGATCCAGAAGAACTTGGAGGGGCGCGGGGAGCTGAGCGTGCCCCAGAGCAGCGCGAACAGCGGCAGCGACAGCGACAGAATGGCCGCCGTCTTGGCGTGGTTGAGCAGGGAAACCTGGAAGAGGAACTTGACGACGACGAGGCCTTTGGTGTAGGCGATGACGACGATCCAGAAGAACTTGGAGGGGCGCGGGGAGCTGAGCGTGCCCCAGAGCAGCGCGAACAGCGGCAGCGACAGCGACAGAATGGCCGCCGTCTTGGCGTGGTTGAGCAGGGAAACCTGGAAGAGGAACTTGACGACGACGAGGCCTTCGGTGTAGGCGATGACGACGATCCAGAAGAACTTGGAGGGGCGCGGGGAGCTGAGCGTGCCCCAGAGCAGCGCGAACAGCGGCAGCGGCAGCGACAGAATGGCCGCCGTCTTGGCGTGGTTGAGCAGGGAAACCTGGAAGAGGAACTTGACGACGACGAGGCCTTCGGTGTAGGCGATGACGACGATCCAGAAGAACTTGGAGGGGCGCGGGGAGCTGAGCGTGCCCCAGAGCAGCGCGAACAGCGGCAGCGGCAGCGACAGAATGGCCGCCGTCTTGGCGTGGTTGAGCAGGGAAACCTGGAAGAGGAACTTGACGACGACGAGGCCTTCGGTGTAGGCGATGACGACGATCCAGAAGAACTTGGAGGGGCGCGGGGAGCTGAGCGTGCCCCAGAGCAGCGCGAACAGCGGCAGCGGCAGCGACAGAATGGCCGCCGTCTTGGCGTGGTTGAGCAGGGAAACCTGGAAGAGGAACTTGACGACGACGAGGCCTTCGGTGTAGGCGATGACGACGATCCAGAAGAACTTGGAGGGGCGCGGGGAGCTGAGCGTGCCCCAGAGCAGCGCGAACAGCGGCAGCGGCAGCGACAGAATGGCCGCCGTCTTGGCGTGGTTGAGCAGGGAAACCTGGAAGAGGAACTTGACGACGACGAGGCCTTCGGTGTAGGCGATGACGACGATCCAGAAGAACTTGGAGGGGCGCGGGGAGCTGAGCGTGCCCCAGAGCAGCGCGAACAGCGGCAGCGGCAGCGACAGAATGGCCGCCGTCTTGGCGTGGTTGAGCAGGGAAACCTGGAAGAGGAACTTGACGACGACGAGGCCTTCGGTGTAGGCGATGACGACGATCCAGAAGAACTTGGAGGGGCGCGGGGAGCTGAGCGTGCCCCAGAGCAGCGCGAACAGCGGCAGCGGCAGCGACAGAATGGCCGCCGTCTTGGCGTGGTTGAGCAGGGAAACCTGGAAGAGGAACTTGACGACGACGAGGCCTTCGGTGTAGGCGATGACGACGATCCAGAAGAACTTGGAGGGGCGCGGGGAGCTGAGCGTGCCCCAGAGCAGCGCGAACAGCGGCAGCGGCAGCGACAGAATGGCCGCCGTCTTGGCGTGGTTGAGCAGGGAAACCTGGAAGAGGAACTTGACGACGACGAGGCCTTCGGTGTAGGCGATGACGACGATCCAGAAGAACTTGGAGGGGCGCGGGGAGCTGAGCGTGCCCCAGAGCAGCGCGAACAGCGGCAGCGGCAGCGACAGAATGGCCGCCGTCTTGGCGTGGTTGAGCAGGGAAACCTGGAAGAGGAACTTGACGACGACGAGGCCTTCGGTGTAGGCGATGACGACGATCCAGAAGAACTTGGAGGGGCGCGGGGAGCTGAGCGTGCCCCAGAGCAGCGCGAACAGCGGCAGCGGCAGCGACAGAATGGCCGCCGTCTTGGCGTGGTTGAGCAGGGAAACCTGGAAGAGGAACTTGACGACGACGAGGCCTTCGGTGTAGGCGATGACGACGATCCAGAAGAACTTGGAGGGGCGCGGGGAGCTGAGCGTGCCCCAGAGCAGCGCGAACAGCGGCAGCGGCAGCGACAGAATGGCCGCCGTCTTGGCGTGGTTGATGAACATCACCATGTAGCACACCTGCACCACCTTTCCTCCTACACCTCCTATTCACAAGCCTAGCTTTCTCTTTTTGTCCGCCAACTACGGCTGTTTTCAGCAAAACTCTCTCCAGAAATGGTGCATTTGATTTATGGTGAGATGAATCTGAAGCAAGCAGTGTAGTTGGGCAGTCTAACCAGCTCAGTGTGAGAGAGGAGCAGGAAGCAGAAGGCCACCAGCCAACGCACCAACGCATTGCTGCAACCGATTCTCTGATGTTTCACCGCCTCGATAAACTTTTACTGGACTCCTAATGGCTAATCCATGAAGACTTTTACTGGAAAATCCATTTGCCTTATTCTACAGCTCATTCTCTATTAGCGTGAGAACGAATACCTGTCGAGAAACTAAGGCCTACTGTCTTATGCCAAAAGAATTGGGTCTTCTAGAGGTGGGTATGGATTTGTGCGGCAGTCCAACCTATTGTGCCAGTAGCCGTCGGCAGCCTCGGCCAGTCGTTCAATGTCCGCGTCGCTCTTGACGCAGTTGAGGACGTTGGTGGACTCGTCGCCCAGCAGCTCAGCCCGGTACTCCCGGATGGACTTGCTTCGAGCCGTGGAGGAGGAGCAGCTTAGGCTTCGGGACTGCAATTCTCATCATTATTGCACTCTGAATGCTGCCAAAAATTATCCGTAAACTTTACAACTGACAATTTTCCATATGCATGGAAAACTAGATCGATATTTCTCGTGGTATCATATCTTCAACCAGGTTAGTCAACGTAACAGACGTCTAAGATCGAGGGACCATGCAAATGGCTGCATAGAAAAAGGCCATGGATCATCAGAAGACTGGGTAGTGTAAATAGTGGGAGACCATGGTCTGGGTGAGCTGGGCCTTGATCTTGCGCTTCTCCTCGTTGAGCACGAATGCGACGTAGCGATGGTCGCGGCTGCGGCGGTTGAAGAAGGCCGTCATCCAGTCCAGGAAGGAGACTGCCAACTTCTTCACGAACCCCACGCCTCGCGCCAACTGCAAAATCATCCCAGTTGCTTGCCCATCTTCCCCTGTTCTACTGGCTTCGGTTGACCGATTTTTGGGGTTAAATATATTTTTTTGAAAAAGTTTTTTGTTCAAGTTGTCAAGATTAAAGATTTTTCTAGATTTTTAAAAATTGCTCTTTTCAGAAACAACCTATAGCATTTCAAGGAGTTTTTCGACGGAGTATTTCGCTGTCAAATTCTGAAGCATATTGCAACTTCCCTATGCCCAAGGCCAGAGAAGCAAAAAGGGGCAACCGCTCCTGGCTCCTCTTCCTCCTCCTCATCCTCGCTTTCCACAGTAGGCGGAGGCTGGAAGTCCTCAGCTGACTCGTCTCCCTCATGGATGCTGTCGCTCTGCAAATCGGCGATGGGCGACAGTTCCAGCAAAATGCAGAGAGACCTTCTCCAGCTGCTTGCCGGTCTTAGAGCTGGTCCGCTTCTCCGCCTTCTCCAGGTTCATATCGCTCTCTACAGCAGCGTGGATGAGCTGGAAGGAGACAAGTTTTGGTTCCTTGAAGTAGTTGGTGATATTTTGGGCCAAAATCACTTGAAGTTTTTCGCGAAATGTTGCTGCTGCTCAAAAAAGATTGGTGCTGAGCTATTGAATTTGAGCGCTACTGGTTTTTCAAGAAAACGCCCAATATCCCTCTCCTTGCCAATAGTTCACATGGCTGCCACAGAAGCCAACTTTTGAGGCCAGAGCATGCTAAGAGATGAAAGTGTCAGAAGACAGTAAGGCAAACCTCCAAGGGCGTGGGGCCGGTATACTCGGAGGCGCCGGGAGTAACTTCGGGTGCGAAGCTTTCAGGAGCAGCGCCCAGGTCCACCTCCTCTGGGTCGTCCGGATCGCAGTCGAACATGTAGTAGTCACCGGCTCGCTTGGCTGCAGCAGTTCAGCCTTTTTTGCTTCCATTTGTTGGACCCAGTCAATTAGCTGCTGCTATAGAACTGAAGGGTAAAATGAGAAGGAGAAGCTGTTGATGGCTAAGGTTAGTGCTAGGCAGGGAGTTGGATGTAACTCCCTGGTGCTAAGTTAGACTGACTTCTGTTAGTGCCACACTCTGGTTTCTGGGGCTAGGCTTGGGACAGAGTTGGAGAGGATTAACAATGCTATTAATGGTGCAAGGGCATTAATGGAGGTGTAACCTGTACTGAAAAGACTACTGGAACTAGGTATGGGCCAGAATTGAGCTCTATTGAATCCCAGTTATTGGCCTAAGTACAGGCAGGTAAAGCTTCCTAGAAGTGACTGGAGATAAACTAGGGTGGACAGAGAAACTGAGAGTGTGCTAGAGAAGCTAATTTCCCATGGACTGTGTGCTAAACGGTAGGAATAGGCTACCCGTTGGATGGGCTTCCCGATACAACAACCACTCCACCTCTAGGCCTAGAAAATATGTATTGCCTAGCACCGGGGAAAGATTTGGGTTTCTCGTCTCATGGACACTATAACATATATGTTCGTTTGACCGTTTGACGGCAAAGAAACCGCAGAGAAGAAGTTTTTGCTGGCCTTTCGGCAAAGAGAGCAACGTGCACAGGTGCAGACACACCAAGCCAGCCCCAACCACACCACTCTCAACCGCTCAAGGGATAGATGGCCTAGGAAAAAACTTTATGCATTCGGGTCGAAAACTGAATCTATATTGTCTCTCTTAAATTTATTCCGTTTTTAATTAGCGATTTGAAGCACTTTAGTAGGAGTTTTTTCAAATTTTTAGTTTTCAACAGAGCATCCAGCAATGAAGCAATTTTACCTTTCTTCAAAATATAAATACCAGTTTTTCGACCCAATTGCAAATAATGAACCGAAATAGACTTCGCGTGCAGTGGAATGAGCAAGTGCAGGTCAGTGTGCCAAAAGAGGTTGCACCCTAGAGTCCACAAACGAAAGGCATAAATACAGAGTTATCCACCTAACTGGAATCGCTTTCTTTGCTAGGTTGTAAAATGGCTTCTAATGGCTCTGGGAATCTAATTGGACTGAGCTTCCCAGAGCCACCAGAAACCAATTTACAGCCCAGCAGAATGAGCGATTGCTGTTAGGTGGATAACCCTTCAGTCGGCAGGCGAGGCAGAACGAAAGCGATGCTCGTGCAAGGCTGAACTGAGGGGCTTTACACATAGGGTACTCAACATAAGTAAAGATTACTGTAGACAGTTAACTCTGGAGAGAGTGAAAGGGGCTGCAGCTAGGCTAGGTGCAATGGAGAACCTGATGCATTCACGGAAAGAAATCAGAAGGAGACGAGAGCAGTTTGAAACTGGCCAGAGCCTAGCTGACTTGCCTGAAGAAGAAAGGAAAGCTGAGGAGGAGAAGCTAAGGGACATGTTTGAAGTCATGGTCTCAATTCAGCTGGTGCGATGTGTGAACTGTGAAGAGTGGAGACGTCTGGCAGCTGGAAGCTACATCAAGGACTCACAGGTCCAGAAGTTCAGCCACAAAATGCTCAAGTCATATGAAAATGTGACTGCCAACATTGACCCTGGGAAATACCGAGACCCCAAGGTGCAAGAAGATGCCAAGCTTCGAAAGGAGATGATGCTTCTAGCCATTCAAGAGATGAAGAAGGACATCGACGAGCATCATACCAAATCTGTAGAAGAAGGAAAGCTTCACATCTGCAAGTACTGCAGCCAGAAGTACAGGGAGGGGAAGCCACCAGCCATCTCCTTCTGGAATGGAATGCGTCCAGACAAGATTCCAATGCAGCTTGCTGGAATTGGAGAGCTTGGAGAACACCTCATTGCACTCCAAACACCCTTCCTCAAGCTGGTAAAGCTTCCAGCAGGAGGACAGTACTCTCTCCATGGCCAAGTCACCAACGTCCCCAACGACTTCAATGCAGTGAAGCAAGCTCTTCAAATTCCAAGGAACTGGGAAGAAAGCACCATTGTTGGAGTGACAATGAAGAGAGCTCTTCACCACAAGTCTGAATATCTGGCTCAAGTGGTGGATGTGAAGAAGCTGTATGAAGCTGCTGAGTGGCTGAAGAAGAACAATGACGAGTTTTCCAGCATCTCACTCAACAAAGACTGGGAATCAGAATTCAGAAGCCAGCAGCCAGACCTGGCCAGTAAACTCCTTCAGACACAAAGGAAGACACTCAGCCAAGCAGAAGAAGGACTCACCCAAGTCATCCAAGAAATGGAGATCACACCAAGGAAGGCCCAGGAAGAAGGACTCAGCCAAATCATCCAAGAAATGGAGATAACGCCAAGGAAGCCAGCGTCAAGAGCATCAAGTCTACTTGGGTCAGCCAGAAGTGCACTCAGCAGAAGATCCCAGTCCCTGGTTAGAAGAAGTCCCTTTGAGAAGAAGGGAGCGGCAGGAAAAATACCACCATCTGTACCCGTTTCAAATTGGGCCTTGAATTCGTGGTAGATGGGAGCTTTATCATTGCAAGTTTGAGGCCGGGGGAGATATTGGCCTAGAACCGATTCAAATTCACTTCTTGGTAACCTCCCTCGGCCTCAGAACTGCTACCCTGGCTTGACCCATGGTAGCAAGCGGCCTCCCATGACTTTTCTATAATTTTTCAGTGATATTTTATTGATATATCCCTGTTGCTTGATTGACTGGCATGATTCTCATGACGATAAAAGCAGCCTTTAGGCTCCTGGCACCTAACTCACACTTTTCAAGTCCAGCACTTTCTCATGCTTTGCTTTGATTTCTAGAGAAGCCCTATTCAGCTCAATCTGTACATCCAACAATCGGCTTTTTTTCTCAATAAGGGCCTCCTTCTTCTCAAGGACGCGAATCTGAGCCTTGGATAGGGAAATTTGGGCGGAGCTGAGATTGGCAATAGAGACGCTGGCCTGGATGCGCTCTTCCGATGTTGACGATTCACCCTTCTTTGCCTTTTGCGAGGAGCTCCGCGCATCTGTCAACCACAAAGATCTTGAAATCTGAGAGAAATCTAGAAATTTAGAGCACCAGAAGATTCCTTCTTGGCAGGTTTGAGGAAGGCGGATGAGGTGGACGGCTCCATGAGGCAGCTTGGCGAGGGCTGGAGGGGGCGTAGAGACTGAGAGGGCTGGTTGAGCAAAGAGGCCAAGGGTGGAGAGGAGGGTGCAGTGGAAGCCTCGGACTGGGAAAGAGCTGTGGAAGGAAAGGGCTGAGATGATGGCAGGACAATTGGAGCCTGCTGGGGCGTAGTGGAAGGTGAAGGTTTGGGAGGATTGAGAACGATGGGAGCCTGCTGGGGCGAAGTGGAAGGTGAAGGTTTGGGAGGAGAGAGAGTGATGGGCGCCAGAGGAGTAGAGGGGCTAGTGGAAGCCTGGGAAGAGGAGATGGCAATGGGGGCCTGAGGAGGAGTAGAGGTGGTGGAAGACTGGGCAAAGGCCGCCGTTTCCATCGGGTCACAGCCAGCCCAGCTCGGATCATCCTGCAGCAGCAAGTTTGAAAGGAAAGGACAGCTAAGAAAGAATAGGAAAGACCTGATATGCATCCGCGATCACTTGCAAATAGCCCTTCATGGGTTTCCGAGCTGGTCCACCGCCTGTCTTCACCCGCGCCTTCCGCTGCTGACTCACCTCCTTTTTAGCATACTGCTTCAGTTTGTGGGCCCTGCAGCCCATTCAGTTAATTTGTAGAATGCTAAAAAAAGAAGGGTAACTGTTCTCTGATTTGGTCGGAAGTTCGGCGATTCCAGGGGAACTGGGAGTTGAAATCGTTGGCAAGGTTGGCCCAGAAGGACTTCTTGGCAGAGTTGTTATCCGCGTTGTTGCTGCGGCCATTCAGCAGCTCCTTCGCATTCACCAGCTCCGAAGCCAGCCACACATTCTCAGCTTCCCCAAAGCAAACCATATCCCACCTCTTTCTGTCCTTCTTTGGAGAAATAATACAGCCTTGGCTAATGCCTAGACATGCGCGAAAATGCCCTCCTTGCCTTGGTTGTTTAGGGAAAAGGCGGGATTTTGAATGGGAGCCTTCCTACCTTGACCAAGAATCCAGGGTAGGTTGGCCTAGAGCAATTTGAATCGCTCCCTACCATGACCTTGAAGTCATGGCTGACTTACCACATGGAACACCAACTGCCCTCCATCCAGAACTCAGCATCTTCAACCCAACTCCAGTGGCCACTTTGAGAAGAAGGCAGCGGCAGGAAAAATACCACCATCTGATAGCAACTGCATGGCGACGAGGGGAGTGGGGAGATGCCTTCCATGCTCATGCATTGGGCATTCTCCTAAAGCGACCAGTGTGGTTCTTCTTCACTGGTCGGAAGTGGCAAAGTAGAACACCCCTGGAGTCAATGCCATGGGTGCTGGAGTCTCATCATCTTCTGGGTATGGCTACTCTGCGCAAGGCCTTTGAAGACAAAGTTCCAGCAGCTGCAAATTCTGCAGTGGCCATGACCACCCTCCAGTACCATGTCAGCCGACTCCCCATCATCATCTACAACCAAGGAAGCCACTTCACACCACTCATCCCCATGGCCCCATACTCCAGCATCACACAACTCATCCAGCCAAGCAAGAAGATGTTCATCTGCGATCTCGAGGAAGACATGGATGCTGATGTCCAGCTGGGCCTGGGGGACCTCAACACTCAACTCCAAGACCTTCTGCTTCCCAAGTCCTTCCTTACTGCTGCAAGCCAGAGGATGTGGCATCCTGAGCCACCACAGGGAGAAGAGTTTGTCTTTCTATGCTATCTGTTTCTTTGCATGCAATATTCAATTTCAGCTTCCACCCAGCACCCTCTGCACCACCGCTTCTTCCATCTGCTCCTCCTCTGGAAGCTGTGCTGGAGGATGAGGAGGCCTACCTGATGGCAGAGGAAATGCCACGACCATCGTCTGCTCTGGATGCCATCCTGTCACCACGTCAAACCCACCGGCACCTGATGCATTCTCCTGGGAAGCCTGGCACAATGCCTAAAATTCCTCGCCACCTATCTAGCTTTTCTGTCATCATTTTCATTGCAAATACTTGAAGAAAGTCTGTGCTTTTGAGGGAGGGACATCAGGTGGAGGTATGCAGTGATGGGCTTCTGGCTGGCTGGTTTTCCTGGAGCAGCTGGACCTCTCTATCCCAAGCAACTGCAACTGCTGCCTCTCAATTTTCCTGATTTTGATCATAGATAATCTGATTCAAGCCCCTTTTATTATTACTTTTTGCTTATCATGTTTTTTTCAATGTGTACTTTACATTGCTTTGCTTTACATTTACTTATACATTTCATGAAAACAACCAAATGCAATCAAACTCAAATGCACAAGAAACAAAAATTAAGAGCATTAACTTTATAAGCAGCTAAGTTGCCTGGGAAGTTGTGGGGGGGGGAGGGGGGGGGGCTCCGCGGTCACCTATTGCGCTCTGCGCCATATACTTGTTTTTCCTGAAAGGTAATGCTATTTTAGGAAGATCTGGAGGGGTAGACCCGGAATTTGAGCATTTGAAACATTACTTTTTTGGGTAGAAAGGTTGAAAAATGGGGTATGTTGAGAAATGGCGAATTCTCAACGGATTTGGACAATCTTTTTTTTTGCTGAAAGGTAATAACATTTTAGAATGATCTGAATGGGTGGAACCAGTCCCGGAACATTTGAAACATTACTTTTTTGGGTATAAAGGTTGAAAAATGGGGTATGTTGAGAAATGGCGAATTCTCAACGGATTTGGACAATCTTTTTTTTTGCTGAAAGGTAATAACATTTTAGAATGATCTGAATGGGTGGAACCAGTCCCGGAACATTTGAAACATTACTTTTTTGGGTAGAAATGTTGAAAAATGGGGTATGTTGAGAAATGGCGAATTCTCAACGGATTTGGACAATCTTTTTTTTTGCTGAAAGGTAATAACATTTTAGAATGATCTGAATGGGTGGAACCAGTCCCGGAACATTTGAAACATTACTTTTTTGGGTAGAGATTTTGAAAAATGGGGTATGTTGAGAAATGGCAAATTCTCAACGGATTTGGACAATCTTTTTTTTTGCTGAAAGGTAATAACATTTTAGGAAGATCTGGAGGGGTGGAACTGGTCCCGGAGCATTTGAAACATTATTTTTTTGGGTAGAAAGTTTGAAAAATGGGGTATGTTGAGAAATGGCAAATTCTCAACGGATTTGGACAAACTTTTTTTTTGCTGAAAGGTAATAACATTTTAGGAAGACCTGGAGGGGTGGAACTGATCCCGGAGCATTTGAAACATTACTTTTTTGGGTAGAGATTTTGAAAAATGGGGTATGTTTAGAAATGGCGAATTCTCAACGGATTTGGACAATCTTTTTTTTGCTTAAAGGTAATAAGTTGTGGAGGAGGGGGGGGGAAGCTCCGCGGTCACCTATTGCGCTCTGCGCCATATACTTGTTTCGATTGGAAATTTGCACTCATCATTTGGGGGCCAGAACACTCCCGGACTACTTTTTGGGACCGCCCAAAATGGGCAGGCCCAAAATTTTTTTGGAGCCTTTTCTTGGCCGTAGCAACCGATAGGGAGCTACTACGGCTACCACCATAAGTCGTGGAGTACCAAGGACTGACAATAGTAGCAGGAGTCGGGCGTAGCCAACACAAGAACTTCAGAAAAACCCCCGGGAACGTTCTGAATATTCGCAAACGTCCGGGAACGGGGTGGAGGGATCATTTGGCACTATGTTAAAGCATAGGCAAAATTTGAGGGAAAAAATTTTTGTCTTAGATTTATATTTTTACTGCCTAAATATCTTCTTTAGGGTCCAATACACCCCACTGCCACATTGGATTCATTTGTTTTAGTTTAAAATGGGCCAATCCTGAATCGACCATTTCCTATGCTTAAGCATAGGACTTCTAAAGTCTTCAAACATATTTCTCTGTAACAGCTGAATGGCTAAGAATCGCAAAACAGACTTGCGTTTTTTTGTTCACAAAACATATGTAACGGTTCCAAATCTGTGTTTGCTTTTGACGTTGATCGAGAAACCACAGACTTCCCTTCTTAAATAATGATTTTTCATGCATTTAGAGAAGAGGGCAAAAGGGCAAGTCTGTGGTTTCTCGACCAACATCAAAAGCAAACACAGATTTGGAACCGTTACATATGAATTGTGAACAAAAAAACGCAAGTCTTGCTTGAGATTCTTAGCCATTCAGCTGCTACAGAGAAATATGTTTGAAGACTTTAGAAGTCCTATGCTTAAGCATAGGAAATGGTCGATTCAGGATTGGCCCATTTTAAACTAAAACAAATGAATCCAATGTGGCAGTGGGGTGTATTGGACCCTAAAGAAGATATTTAGGCAGTAAAAATATAAATCTAAGACAAAAATTTTTTCCCTCAAATTTTGCCTATGCTTTAACATAGGGCCAAATGTTGAGTGCAAATTTTCAATCGAAAAAAGTGCTGATGCTTTCAAACCGAAACCCAACGTGTTTTATATCAAAATGACCACAAGAATCTGAATTTAAACGTGGTTATGGTCCACCCCTTGGCCAAACCACTCAAATTTGAGCTATCAGTTTTTTTGTGCCAAAATTGAAAAATCGAAATTTTTATTTTTCAAAATTACGCTTTTACGGACAAGTAATGCAAAATTTCAAGTACACCATCTTTTTTGTCTCCAAATTACCTTTCGATTGATATATAATAGTCCACACATATCTTAAATTTCTTAAACAAACTTTTCAAAAAACTGAAATTGCAGGTTTCAAAGCCCATAAAAAGTGCATGTTACAAAAAAGCTCATATCAGGTCAACAAAACAGTTTTTCGGGAAACGCTTGGGGCACAGAGATTAGAACTAATTTGCCTTGGATCGTAGTACAAAGTCATTCGAATCGGAGAACATCCATTTTTCAAATCTGGAATCCCACATCTTGAGCCTATCGAATTCCACCTCTTAATGCAAACTAGACCACAACCTCAAGAATACAAGGCAAAATTTGGGGGGGGGGCAAAACTCTTGGGGGGGGAGCAAAACTCTTGGTTGGTCCAAAACTGGCTAGGGGGGGGGGGGGGGTAGAAGCCTTGGGGGGGGATCCTGGTCATCAGCCCGAAAATAGCCGTGTCAAGATTTCCTGCTTCAGGAGCCCCAGCTTGCACCAATTCTGCCGCCTCGCCTTCATCTATCTTTGACGCCCTGCCAAACAGGTTTTCGACCACTCTCCAAAATACCTGAGGAGTAGAAGTGATCCTGAACCTCTTTTGCCTCATGCTCCACAATTATAACTGGTACCATCGGCAAGCCAAATGTGGGTCTCTTTTCTCCAAATTTTGTAATTGCCTCGAGCAAAAAGTCAAGGAAATACATCTCCTACTAGTGGAATCTGCTGCTTGGACAGTTGCATTTTGTTTTTGGTGCGCAGTTCAGTGTCTCTTTCCATGCGCGCCCAAAAACAAAATGCAGATGACGCAGCAGATTCCACTAGTAGGAGATGTATTTCCTTGACTTTTTGCTCGAGGCAATTACAAAATTTGGAGAAAAGAGACCCACATTTGGCTTGCCGATGGTACCAGTTATTTCTTCCAATATGGTAAAAAATGTATAAATACAATTTTATATTTTTTTATAATATATGAAAAATAAATAAAAATAAACTCATTAAAAAAAATATAGCAAACATAAAAGAATCGAAAATATATTGAGATATTATTGGATAAAAAAATAAATAATAAATAAAAAAACTTATTTAATAAATATAACGAAAAGAAAAGATTCGAAAATCAAAAATACAATTCAAATTTATTGGCAAACTAACATATTTTTGTGAAATTTTCATGATTTATACTTAGGGCAATCGATTTTTGAGAGAAAAGAGCTCTAATTTTGACCTGCCGATGGTACCAGTTATTTTCCTTACTTAAAATTTCCAAAATAAAAATGATTGCCTAAGAAGGATTCGAACCTCCCAGTTGCAACCAGCTGTTCAATCGCTTAGACCACTACACCACTGGTGCATATGCATCGTTGTTTAACTGAAGATTTTTGAATAAAAATCAATACATGAGGCCCAAGGACCCGGGGAGGGGGGGGGGTGAGTGGGGGAAGAAATGAATACCTACTATCGTCCATTGAATAGATGCGGAGAAGAAGAAGAAGGAGAAGGAGGAGGAGTTCGGAGAAATGGTTTTGAAAGATTTTTTAATGATTGCTGCATCTTTTTGGCGATTTCTCGCGAGTTTTGGTCAATTGGAGGATGCTCTTTCCAATGCAAAAAGAATCATAGCGATTGGATTTTTCTGTGAGGAGCAGGATCCTTATCAATTTTAAGATCTAGCAATAACCCCGAAAACGTACACCTGGGTCGAAAAGAGGGGCTGGGCGCTGACGGTTCGCTTCGCTCCCTCGCGCCAGCCCAATATCCCCGACATCGCCTTCTAGCCGGACATGATTCAGGTCACCATAACTCCTATCCATCCATGCAAGCGATGGCCAAAACTTGGCTGTTTTGGCTTGTTTGGAAGTGTACCAAGTTTATGTTCACCGAAGTAGGATGCACGCGATGTTTCGAGAGCATAGAATCTGAGAAGTTATAGGGAAAATAGCCTGAATTGCTTAGGCTTGCATTGCACGGATCATAATTAATCTCAGGTAGCTCATAAAATGCGTTAGACTTAATATAGCTTGCCTTTTTCTGATTTAAGTTAAGTTTTGGTGCTCCCACAAATGGAGCGTAGCCAAAATATCATTTTGAAATAGACAAATTTACTGAATGTGCATAAATCAAATTATCAAATCAGCTAAACATTCCGAAGCAAAGATTAGATTTTTGTTCTCAAAATTGCCAGCTACAACCCCAACATCACCTCCAATCGGTTCATCTGCCTTCCTTATTTGAGTCGCAATGGCTTAACGGTATTGATAAACCTACGCAATGGGAATATAGTAACGTGGCTGGAAACATCAGAATGGCGGGCCATTGAACAGGTGGCTGGCTATTTGACTGGAGTTTCTGTGCAACTGAGTGGTGTTCTTCGCGGCTGTTTGCGGTGGTTGGGAGGCACTACGGATGGGCCATCATACCTGGACTGCCTGGCCTCTCCATCGCTTACTCGCTCCAGCTTTTTGGATGTTTTCGATTTTTTGGAATAAATTGGATATTTTTGAATTTTTGAAATTAGACGATATTTTTGGATCGTTAAAACATAGTGATAGATGGATGGTTGTCAGATAACGCAAGCAGTGTGGAGGACGAGTGATCTGGAGACAAACATTGTTACCTAGACTTCCACTGAGGTGCTCTATCTGTTACCTAGACCTCTGAGGTTTCAACTGCGTTCTAATAGAACGCTCTAAAATACGGTGCATAATAAGGCAAAGAGTTCAGAAGTCATGGTTTGCCAACAAGAATATTCTATCTGATATGAAAACCCACTGAAACATCAGCCTTGCGGGTACTAGATAGCTAGTCATGCAGAGGTGTGGAAAACCTGAGCGTGGGCTGGTTTGTCTGGCTGGAGCCCTGCAGCGTCGCAGCCAAGTACTGACTGGTCTTGGATGAGGCCACGGCGGCCGTCAATCTGCTTCCTTTCCTCTCCTGCCACGCGTTTGCCGCTCATGCCTTGGCAATGCTTTTAGGCGCTCATCCAGTCGACAATTCGGCAGAATTTCGTCCAGAGCACCATCCTCACCATTGTCCGTCGCCTCAACACCAACATGGACTATGATATGGTACCTTGATTGGGCTTTTAGGGATTTGGATGGCTGGTGTTGTAGGAAGCAATGCGAAAAACATTTTGGTAACAATGGTTTCAAAAAGGGCAAAATTGGCTTTTGCAAACAAATCCAATGTTTGCCTCTGGACATCAAAAACCACAATTGCTGATGGGTCTACCAACTGAATTGTTTCTAAAATGACTGAATACCCTAAGCCCAATTGATTCAAAAGTTAGAATCTGAGTTTTCTGACTATCTTGCCGTTCATATTCATACTGTCATAGAAAACTGATTTTGACTTTTTAAGAAAGATAGAAAACATCAACTCTTATTTGGTGTGTACTTATAAGAGCTGAGTGGTGTGATACTTATAAGAGCTGATTTAACTTGAAGTAGAGCAGATTTTGAACCTAAAGCGATTCTATGTCGGAAGAAAGATGCATGTTTGTTTGACGAAAAAACCACAAAATCTCGGCATCTTATTTCAGTGTCCTTCTAAAATTCGCGTCCGTCGCTATTGTTTCAAACTATACATATGGTCTTTGCCTTGCATTTTAGAGACAATATTTGTCACACTGGTCGTCGGAAAAGTTTACAAGTAATTAAAATGTTCGAACAACCACTGTCCATGCACATTAAATTAGTTTTGATATTATATTTCCTTCCATGAAATTTCCTGGTTCTGGCCAAGGGGCGAGTGGTGGAGTAGGCTCCATCATCAGAGCGGCTGGCCAACAGAGACTCCGTCTTCTGTGCCAGGCTGCACTCTCAGGCCTCTAGGTCCTGTAGCCTCTCCCGCGCACTCAGCCTCCTCCCTGCAGAGCCAGCCTCCGGCCTCTCCTCTCTCTTTTCCCACACCCATCTGCACACCCTCTCTGTCCTCTAAAGAAGCGCTTGAGCAGATTCATTTCCATAGCTGCCCCATTTTCCTTTCCACGAATTTTCGGCCACCTCAGAGGGAGACATCATCTGGAGGCACCCCCCGGGGGGCTGGGTCATTGGCAGGACTATGGCCCCATCGAGTGCGGTGCCTGAGGAAGTGGCTGGTGGCGGGAGAGAAAGGCTGTTCGCTGAGGCCCGGCCCCTACTGGAGAGCAATCATGGCATTCTTTTCTGAGTACCTCAAACTGCTCTGATGATTCTGGCTGTGATCATGTCATTTTCCCGTTTGGAGTCAGCCGATAGGCTGCTCCTCTCTTCTCAGCACAAAACTGAGTTTCCCGAAAAAAAAGGATGCCGGCCAGCAGGAGCCTGTATCGAGAAGCTGCGACTAAAATTGTCTTAGCTTTAGCCTGAAATTGCAACTGCTTTCTACTTTCTAGTATGCCCTGGCTTTACCCAGAGCTCGCGTGTTTCATCTATTGAGTAAATCAGACATAAAGAGCCTGTTAGATGATCTTTTTGCGGTTGCAAGCATAGAATTTCAAATGTGATAATTCGATATTTATTGCATTGTAATTGTCATCAAGGTATTCTCGGCTGTCTCCACTTCAAGATACCACTCAGATGAATCACTTCAATCCAAAATTCAGCTGATTTCGGTTTCGGTTTTACACTTTCTCTCAGAAACAGCAACAGGAACATCAACTTGAACAAAAGTGGTTGAGAGAAGTGGACAAAGGATTTGCCTCCCCTTTCGGGTTTGGCAGACTCACATATGAACGAAAATCACAGGGACTCATGAGGCAGTTTTTTTTGGCATGTAATCGGAATGTGATTTCATTAGGTAATAAAGGTAAAATTCAAATTAGAGGATATTTATGTCTAACTGATGAATATTTTGAACTTGATGATTAATTACTTAAGCCCTGTGAAAATCTCACATTAAAAACAAGTGCGAAAAAGCCTGCTTAAATGGCGCATTTTTTGCAATTTCATTTTTAACAGAAGCTTCAAAATGAAAAAAACAAAGGCTTATTTTGGATTTTGCTACCATTTTGTCATTTTGTCAGAACTTCAAAATTCAACATGCTTTACAATATTTAACCCTGTAAGAAAACGAATATCAAAGTAGTCCTAACCATTAATCTTATAAAATCCACAAAAGTCTTTCCACATCCTGCTATCAAGGTTGAAGCAGTCCAAAAACCCGGCACGAACGGTGGCTTCATCTCTACTTCGATTTTGGAGGGTTATTTCGGCCCCACTCAAAGCCAGTTATAGACTTTAAAATAGAAAAACAATCGAAGTTTACCTGCACTGCTGAAAGCGTTTTTGATGCCCCATCGCATTGCTCTTTTGCGAAAACTTGCTCCAACAGCCATTGCATTGAAACGGTAGAAGCTTGTAGCAGGATATGATGTGTTTCTCCAGGTTCTGCACCCTGCTGAAGCAATTATATCTTAGCAATAAAACCTTAATATGTAAAACCACTAACTTTTGCGACATGGCGATTTGCCTATTGCAGCGTTGGCAGGTCATCGTTTCTTCGACGTTTTCGTGACTGTTCATTTTAGGCACCGTTTCAAGGATTGGGTAGTTATGCTGTTTGCTTTTTTGGATTTCGACGCTTCATTTTGCTCGACTTTTATCGCCTTCTGCTAAGGATGGGAAACTGTTGGACATCGTTGAGGAATCGGGCAGGGCTGGCAGGGGAAGGCGAAAGTTGGCAGGTTTGTGCTGAAGCAGAAGGATGTGAAGCACAATATTTGATGGCTCAGTGGCAGAGAAATTGCAATCATTGCACTGCCATTGCGGAGTTGTGGCCAGGTTTCCCAGGTGGACTCTAGTTGCATGAATTGGCCATTCTGAAGCTGAGCAGCTCAGCTTGCATTGGGAGCAGTTCATTCTCTTTGCGTATTAATTTGACAAACTAGAAATGTATTGATCAAGCTCGTGATATGGTTTGAATGAGTTTTTCTGTTGACTAATTGTGTGTCATGGTTGTGTTACCATTTTGTGTGCATAGTTGTTCTGTCATTACTCCAAAGATGACCGAAAAAACCTGCCTAGCTTGTGGCTTTCAATGCTCATCCAACTCTGAACTAATTCTGCATCGCCTACGATTCCACCACGGCAGCAAACCTCTGCTGTGGTCCTGTAATGATTGCCAGTTCTTAGCCCAGGATATCGCTGCCCTTCTTAGCCACAGTCTCATGCAAGGCCATTCTCTTGCTGATATTGTGTTAATTTTTTGCGTAAGATTTGAGCGCTATCGATGTAGCGATGGATTTGTTTCAGATTGCCCTTCGAGACAATGAAAAAGTTGATGGTGAAAGCTGAGACGAACTTTTTCACGAATCAGCAAACACCGACATCCCAAAAGGTCGTAAATTGTTCAGTTTCGGATGAAACTGGCGCCATTGCTGAACCTGAAGAAGATTGCGAAACCATGAAGACAGAAAATTCCCAAGCAAGCTGCGGCAAATGTTGCAAAATTGTAAGCTGGAGCAAGAGAAGCAAATCGCATGTCCTGCTGCGTCATGTCACTTCATGCCTACAAATTAAACCCTACTCTTGCTCACTTTGTAACATCTCCGCTGGGCGGCGCGAGCATTTAATGTTGCATATCAAAAAACGCTGTCCTTCTGCTACCGTTCAAGTCCTCGACAAGTTTTAATTTTTGTTTTTCTGCCTAAAATGAGGTCTCGTTTGGGTTTCAGGGAGCGAACTGAAATCTCTATTCACATTGGCTTGCAGCGACTGTTTCCCAGTGATAGCTTTTCATGGAAAGGGCTCAGCTAGTTGGGAAATGTTTGGTGATTGGCCCTTTGAAAACGAGGTTCTTGTAGAAAACCAAGCAAGTTCTTTTCTCCCAAAATTTGATTGCCCTGAGCAAAAAAGCAAAAAATACTACTACTGGTGGAGTTATATTTTGCCAAAACGGGTTCCTAGCTAGATTTAATTAGAGTTTTCTATTTATTGCGCAATTTTCATGCGTCCTTTCTTGTGGTTCAGCAACTTTACGATGTTAAATTTTTTTGATGATAGCTTGGAGTAAGACTGATTTACTGAGCTTAATAATAAAAATAAGAATAAGTGACATCGATTCATATTTTCAAAATTTCGGTTGCTTGGTGGTTTAGAAGGGGCCGTATTTCCGCTTTGCTTGCACGGTTCCAGTCAGTTGTTCAAGGTGCTAAAACCTTCAAGGCGCTTAAAAAAGGTGCTAAAACCATTAAAAAAGGTGCTAAAACCAGAACGTGCCCTGACCTAATAGTGAATGGCTTGCCTATTTCATACTCAGCTGCTAAATGTGAACTCTTTGCCTCCCATTTCGCCTCCTCTGGTGCAGTAGATAACCAACTCCTCCCACCTCTTCCCCCAAAACCCCATTGCTCATTAGGCTTCATTCGCTGTGAAGTTCCACAGGTGCTCTATGCTCTGAAAACTGCCCAACCTAAGCTCAGCTCAGGGCCTGATGCAATCCCAATGTTCTTTATGAAGAAACTAGCTCACCAACTAGCCTACCCCCTCTCCCAGCTCTTCCTCAACTGCTTTGCTCTGTGTGACATTCCAGACCAATGGAGAGCCTCCACTGTCATCCCAATCTTTAAGCGCAAAGGCAGCCCCTCAGCACACACCAACTACCGGCCAATTTCTCTCATCTCTAGTTTCCTGAAACTGCTAGAACGAGTAATCGCTGCCCAGTTGACCACCTACTTAGAGTCCAACTCTCTCCTCCCACCCTCCCAGTATGGTTTTCGCAAACGTCGCTGTACAACAGGCCAAATGCTCAAATGCCTTTCCCTCTGGCACTCTCTCCAACAATCCAATACTAGTGCTGACATTGTCTATGTTGACATGACAAAGGCTTTTGATTGTGTGATCCATTCTAAACTCCTGTACTGCTGTGAGAGACTGGGAATCGAAGAGCCACTGCTGTCGCTGCTGGAGGCCCTACTGCGAGACAGAAGCCAGCTGGTGAGCATTGGGGGAAGCGAATCAGCGCCACGGAGCATCAGAGCAGGGACACCCCAGGGCGGCACCCTTTCGCCACTTCTCTGGCTCATCTACTCCTCACCCCTTCTCAACACCCTTGCCCATATCCCCCACCTTCACACCTTCGCTTTTGCTGATGACATCAAAGTCACCTCCTCCTGCCCTACATCCCTCCAATCAGCTGTCAATGCCATTTCCAACTGGTGCAAAGACTGGCAGATGACCCTTTCAGTGTCCAAATGTGTAGTTGTGCCAATAGCTGGAGGACTAGGCTCAGACTATTCTGCAGATGGCCAAAAGCTTCCCATCCTCAACTGCCCCACCCAACGCGACCTAGGATTTCAAGTGTCCCCTTCTCTCTCATTCTCAACCCACTGCAATAGTATTGCTGCCAAAGCTAGCTCTATGTGCCGCACCATCCTTTAATCCTTTACTGCTTCACCCCCAGCCACCCTAGCCAAAGTTTACACCTCTTTTGCTCGCCCACTCCTAGAGTATGGTTCACCTGTTTTCAACTCAATAGGGAAGCGTGAGTGCAAGAAAATTGAAAAAGTCCAGCGTTTTTTCACTAGAGCAGTTTTCCGTCGCCATCGCCTGTCATGCCTGAGCTATGAGCACCGCCTACAATTCCTCAATCTAGAAAGCCTAGAGAACCGCAGAAAACACCTTGACCTTGCCTTTCTGTATGATGTATTTCATGGCCACCAACACTGTCCTGAACTCCTAGTCAGAAAGATCAACTCCCGCCCTCTCATTCACAACTCCCGCCTGCTCTCTGATAGAACTGCCTCTGGTGCTCGTAGGAAACAATGGCCCCAAAGATGTGTACATGACTGGAATAGCATCCCTGAGAAATTCATTCGCAGCTCCAAACGGGTGTTCATGTCCTATGTGATAGAGAACTTCTGAAATTTTTCACCCACTTCTCTACAGTGCTTTGCTGTCACTGTATTCTCTCCGGTTTTTCACCGAAGAAGCAGTCAATTGGTTGAAGCTTTTGAAAGTTTCACGTTTCTTTATCACCTTCTCGCATTTGGTTATGCTGTGTTCAATCAGCAACTGATGATCAATCACCAACTGGGCTAGACATTTAAACTGAAACATGCGACTAACATGCACGTTTTCAACCTTTAAAATGAGCTATTTTAGTTTTTGCAAATTTTGTTCAAGAAATTTTAGATAAGTGTGGAACATTATATGTCAATCGAAAGGTAATTTGGAGAAAAAAATGAGTGTATTTCAATTTTGGCATAAATACTAAATCACTGTAGCCCTCTCCATGGGAAGATGTTAGTGGGAAAGCACATCGCAAGGCCATTGCGCAAGTCTCTCTCGTTCTCCATGCTGCAATCCAAAAATTATTTGAAGAATTCAATGAAGCTGTGTTTAGGAAACCAAATTTAACAAATAAAATCTAACCGATTAGGAAGCACGATTGAGGCGGACGGACACTTGTTCTTGAAGTGATACTGCTTGAGATCAGTGGACTGCATCACAGCATGCCCGCAGTTGGAGCAGGCATAGGGTCGGATTTGCAGGCACAGCTGAACATGTCGCAGAAGGTTTCTGCTTCGTTTCTGTGTATCGCGCCATTGGACCAGCCTGCCGCATTCGGCACAGGCGGCAGAGCCGAGTTTCGATTTGACGTCTTGGCAATCCGAATCTATTCTGGGTGTCGCCGCTTCGACTACATCTTTTTTCACTAGTGGAGGGAAATTTTCAGCTGATATTGCAATTGAGACTTTTTGCATGCTCTGGTACTTTTGCTCGGCCGAGGTCAGGAACTGTTTCAAGTTGTCGAAGGGCTTGCTTAAATACATACTTCTCTTGTGAATCAATGAACATGGGATTAGGCCATGCAGAGGTGGTATGAGAAAAGTGTCACAAAATTACCTCGTACTATGATGCGGATGACCCTGCAGCAAGCTGTGGCCTAGTAGACTAGCGAAATCTGAGCAAGAAAACTGGCAGTCAGAACAGGACCAGTAGTGATACTTCGTGCCGTAGTGGACTCGTAGGCGATGCTGAATGAGCTCAAAGTCAGTCAGAAATGTGCCCTGGCAGTAGAGACAACCAAAACCAGATGCCATGTCAGTGAATCCTTGTTAAACGTTTGTGGAACTGAATTTTATGCACAAATTTTATTGCTGAATTCTTTTGCTTCTTCTTTTTTCAGTGATCTGTGTATACATGAAGTAGGCAGAACATCATCAGCTAATAGCCTCCTAGCTACCAGACGATATCTTCTCAAATTGAGTTTTGTAAGAATGCTGGAACTCCTCAAGCATTATTAACAAAGCAAGCTTTGCCAGCCATCTGATCAAAAAGTGTCTGCATACTGCCTCACCTGCTCTTCTAAAACAAGCCTTTGTCACATATGTCCAACCCCTACTGGAGCATGCATAAACCGTTTGGTCCTCCAACACAAAAGCTGAGTCTGACAGAGTGGAGCGAGTCCAGCGGAGGTTCACAAAGTACATATTTCGTCGTTGCAGACTACCCAATACAGCTGGAGCCTATGCCGAACGCCTAACACTTTTTTTTTTGAGTCAACAGCTTTATGCTGGAGAGAAATAGGCCGCGCCTCACAGCGCAGACCTAACATACAACAAGAGCCAGGCTTTGCAAAGTGAACTGGCAGAAGGTATCAGCTGCATTGGCCAGATTGATCATATCCGCTGCCCATGCCAGTTCGCGTCCAGTTAGCGTCCTTTTCAACCTCCCTACACTAAAAATGCGCGGCCTAACATCTGACCTGCTGCTCATTAGAAGCTGCTATCGAGTCTGCCTACACCACAGTGTGAGCTCTGAGGCCCCTCTGAGGAGTGGCATGGATGTCCCATATTTTTCCCATTTCTACGCACAGGCTTGCAAGGCAGTCACCACTTCGTTGTGGTGGCTGTGGGAGGCGCTGGGCCAGGGTGGGCGGCAAGGTACTGGAGGCACCTGATGACTGTCACAGCTGGGGCCGGGCGCGGGGCTTTTCTTGCTTCCGTTCACATCATTCTAGAGGCTGATGGACTGTGATCTATGATCTATGCCTAGTTATCCCTCAACTCCCACCTCTCCTATTTACAGAGCACCCATTCATGCTGCTCTGTCTTTCCCGTTGCTCACGGAAGAAAAGTAGAAGAAGAAGAAAATTGAGAGAGTGATTTTCATTTGTTTATTGAACTCAACCGACAGCTAAGATTTGCAGCCAGAGTCTTTTGAAAGATCGATGACCATGGGAAGTCTGCCTCCCCTCAGAATCAATCCATTCTTCTTTTTCGGCTCCACTTTCATATACTTCCAGCTTGACACTTTGCCTGTTTCGTATCGCCAACACCTTAAAGTACGCGCAGATATGCAAATACCTCGGACTATGCTAGCTCCCCCCCACTTATACTCCCCCCCCACTTAAATGATCCCCCCCCCACTTAGGCATGACATAGGCTTTGGAAGCAGTGTAGCCCAAATGCCGAAAAGTCGGCCGGGAACAATAGGAGCCACTCACAGACTCATAATTCTGTATCCTATTACGCAAGTTCTTCATTGTCTCATTATTCGCCCAAAATTTTGGAATAATGATACGCAATTATGATTCGGAATTAGGATCAATTGCTAGGATCTTTTGGAGACAGGCCCAAAAAGGCCCCAAAAATTATGCGTTCACATTGTATCATAATTAGCCTATCACAATTCAATGCCCCCCTCCCGGCCCTACCCGGCCACCCCCCGCCACCCCGTTACACCAAAATCGTTGCCCAATCCTATTCTTCAAGTACTTGTGTAACCTATTTCGAATCCTTATTACCCCAATTGCCTGTTCCTATTGCAATACTTGCAGTCTATCACGGTAAAATTAGGTTAGGAAGAATTGGAGTTCAGATGGTTCCTATTTATCCTATTCTTGCGTAACAATAGGCATTGCGGAGATAGGCAAGAATTGGAATGGGACACACTGTTTGGAAGGCTTAGGCTTAGTTTTAGGTGGAAATCCGTAGTTGTTGATGCTACATCCCCCCCCCCCCACTTATGATGCTACATCCCCCCCACTTAAGCATATTTTGACTTTTGATGCTAGCTCCCCCCCCCACATAACTCCATAAGTGGGGGGGGAGCTAGCATCAAAAATCAAAATATGCTTAAGTGGGGGGGGGGGGGATGTAGCATCATAAGTGGGGGGGATGTAGCATCAACAATTACGGATTTCCACCTAAATCTAAGCCAACGGCTAAGTGGGGGGGGGGGGATTATATAAGTGGGGGGGGGGGGGGCTAGCATAGTCCAATACCTCTTGGCCCAACTGCGAAATTTTGAAAAAAAACATTTTCTGGAGCAACTTTTTTCTAAAAGCTGAGCTTCCGAATCTTAGCTACTCGCATCGCATCTTTGTTAATATTTTCCCAATGCGCAATAGACTGATCCAAGTCATTGGCCATACTCTTTTTCGAATCAAATATAATTCAAGATAAATTTTCTTCAAAACATATTCAGTAGATCTAACAAATCACCACCCCCATCAAATTCTCCTTGATGCTGAGATTTCTAACCAGGCGTGGAAGAGGCTTCCGCGACAGTCAAATTTGATAGGGTTCTGATCTTTGCAGTCTATTCGCTCTCTCAGTCCATAGCTTTCCCGACTGCGCGGCTAGCAATGGGCATGGCATATCTTTCCATCAATCTCCAATGGGCAAAGCGAACATAAAGATAGGCTGTGCTCCCCTGGTCTACCCAGATGTTGATCCAGGCTCCGCCCAAGTTGTCCCAGCTCCACTGACAGCGCCCATCTTTTACGTAGTAGAGGCCCAGGGAGTAGCCGGCACCAGCGCCCACCCAGGCTTCCACCTTGCCTGAAAATGTTTGCTCATTCGTCAATTTTGTTTTTATTGATTTTTAATTCAAGCATTTCATAAGCTGATTCCGACTAAAATGTGAAAAGATAAAAATAAATAGCAACAATTGAATACAGATGGCAGGTTGTCTAGTGAAAGCAAAACAGCAATCAGTCATCTTTCACAAATAAATTTTCAATCAGCTAGCTGTTAAGAGTATGTTGCTTGGTGAATAAGTTTTACAAAACTTATTAACTAATTGGGCTGGCGCGAACGGAGCTTTAGCGGAGTGTCAGCGCCCAGCCCCTCTTTTCGACCCAGGTGTACGTTTTCGGGGTTATTGCTAGATCTTAATTTTGATAAGGCTCTAGCTCATGACAGGAAGCTTCAATCGTTCTAATTCCTGTTGCATTGGAAAGAGCATCTGCAAATTGTCCAAAACTCGCGAGGAATTGTCAGAAAATGACAGAATTCTAGAGAAAATCGCTGAAAACCATTTGTCCGAACTCCTCCTTCTTCTTCTTCTTCTTCTTCTCCTCCTCCGCATCTATTCAATGGACGATAGTAGGTATTCAACTGGCCAACAGTAACGGGTCAGCAAATACATAAGTGTATTTAATTAATATAGTCCAATTGGATAAACCAAGCATGCGGCTGTATGGTCAAGTGGTTTGTTCGCCTGATCTGGATCTGTGAGGGTTGGGTTCCAATCCTCCTCATTGCAAATATTTTTTGTTTTATGTATAAAAAGTGGGAGAAATATCTGGTACCATCGGCAAGCCTAAATTGAATCTCTTTTCTCCCAAAAATTGGATTACCCCGAGTTCAAAGTCAAAGAAATACATCAATACATCTACTACTAGTGGAATCTGCTGAGCCACCTGCATTTTGTTTTTGCGCGCAATGGAAAGAGCCTTGAACTGCGCGCTAAAACAAAATGCAAATGTCTTAGAAGCTGATTCCACTAGTAGTAGATGTATTGATGTATTTCTTTGACTTTGAACTCGGGGTAATCCAATTTTTGGGAGAAAAGAGATTCAATTTAGGCTTGCCGATGGTACCAGATTATTATATAGTGGGTTATACTAACCCAAAAAGTATCTCTTATCTATATTTTACCTGCGATTGAAGTAGGGGAAATTTTTTATTTAGCTTAATTTGAATTCTACTTGCAACTGAAGTGGATGAAATTTTTTCTTAGCAAGAAAATAAGTTTTATATCTTAGAGTGTGAACTTTGTGCACTGTAAAATTATCGTCAGTCCAATGTAAAACTTGATTAATTAATGATAAGAGAGCACCTTACTTTAATGGCAATCATTTTGGTAAAAATTTAGTTGGCTCCCAAATTTTTTGCAGAATTTATCCATTGGTTGAAATATATTTTTTCTCAAGTTCAAAATATGTACATAGAATTAGACCAAGGCATATTTTTATAACCAATTGCAATTAATTGCAATGGAGATAGGTAGCAGAGACAGTTAAAATTTTTTTGCTATGCATAATTTTTTATACATTTTACTTTTTTCAGGAGCTCAGATTTTATATATATATTAGTATTTTGGCCAGGTGCTCTCTTATCATTAATTAATCAAGTTTTACATTGGACTGACGATAATTTTACAGTGCACAAAGTTCACACTCTAAGATATAAAACTTATTTTCTTGCTAAGAAAAAATTTCATCCACTTCAGTTGCAAGTAGAATTCAAATTAAGCTAAATAAAAAATTTCCCCTACTTCAATCGCAGGTAAAATATAGATAAGAGATACTTTTTGGGTTAGTATAACCCACTATATAATAATTTCATCCACTTCATACAGGGGCAAGGCCCCTATGCATGGAGACGAAGATGGGGTTGGTGATCAGCTGCTTGTTCACCACGGCCAGGTGGAAGCCCATGAAAAACATACCATAATCTTCATCCCAAATTACCTATATGATGCTAATTGTAGGGTCAAAAACCCTTTAATATGCCTCCAGATGAAGTTGATGATGGGCTGCTTGTTCACCACGGCCTAGTGCAAGCCCATGGAGACCAGCTAGAAGCAAAGGGCTGCCAGGATCATAATCTACGTCCAAAATTACCTATATGATGCTATTTGTAGGCACAACAACCCTTTAGAATGCCTCAAGATGAAGTTGGTGATGACCTGCTTGTTCACCACGGCCTGGTGGAAGCCCATGAAGACCAGATAGAAGTAAACTGGCGCCACAATTGTATTCTACGAGCAAAGTTACCTATATGGTGCTGTTTTTTAGACCAAAAACCATTTACAATGCCTCAAGATGAAGTTGGTGATGACCTGCTTGTTCACCACGGCCTAGTGGAAGCTCATGAAGACCAGATAGAAGGAAGCGGGCGCCATAATCGTATTCTACGTGCAAAGTTACCTATATGGTGCTGTTTTTAGACCAAAAACCATTTACAATTCCTCAAAATGAAGTTGATGATGACCTGCTTGTTCACCACGGCCTCGTGCAAGCCCAAGGAGACCAAGTAGAAGCAAACGGGTGCCACCATCGTAATCTACGTTCAAAATTACCTATATGGCGCTGTTATTTTGGCGAAAAACCCTGTAAAAAGCATAAATATAGAGCTGGAATTGAAAAACATGCAAAAAAACCCCAAAAAAACTGAATTTTTACCCAAAAAGTTGATGTTTCGACCTAAAAAACGCGGAAAATGCAGAAACTAGGGGTGCCATGACACTCAGCGGCATCGATTTACCCTAGAACCGTTGAGATCCACACCCCAGATGTTGCCCAAGTGTCTGCAACACTTGCTGGATGGTCGGACGGTCGGACGGTCGGACGGTCGGTCGGTCGGTCGGTGTGCGCCCGGACACCGGACATTTTTTTTAAAAAGTTTTTTGGAAATAACTTTTTTAATAAGGCTCTAAAAAATTTTTGTCTAAAGAGGACCCCCCACAATTCGACCACGGCACGTCGATTGAGCCTATTTGCAGCGTTCTCCGACGTCTGTGTGACGAGCTACAGCCTGCCAAACTTTGGGAAAGCTGCAATTGGTTGTGTTACTCGAAAGAGGGGCTTGGCGCTACCGCTCCGCTAACGCTCCGCTCGCGCAAGCCCAATTGGTATGCAAAAGGAACGGTGCATTATTTGCAATAAGTTAATGAAGAAAGCTCAAAGCTTCCAAACATGTCGAAGCCGCAGTGTAGCAGAAATTGAGTGTGAGGGCAACAGCAAAGAGAACTAATTTCATAAGGACAGCTTGGCCTAGCCTGTACACTTCGGTTTGTTGGTTTGTTGAAAAATGAACAAGAGTAGACAGAAGTTTCTCACTGTTAGTCTAGTCTTTTCATAAAGTTCTTCTGAATAGTTGTATGAAAGAATATCTGTGAGAATTTTGAGAATAAATGTAAAGGTAAACTGTTTTTGTTGTCCGTTTTGCTGAAAGCATATTTGACCACGGAGCAATCCTTACAGATGTGACTCGAAATTGTGACTCGAAATTGGGCTAGACCATCTATGGAAATGCATAACTGTGTTTAATATGGCTGGAAATTAAACGTCTATAAAACACATTGATACAACTCTTGAAAATGCCTACTACAACTTGTCATCAATACAAACGAATCATTCTTTTACCTCCTGAAAGGACAAAAAGTGTACTATTCTGGGAACACTCAAAACATTACGTTTTTGGATTGAAAGACTGAAAAAATGTAAAATGGTTTTTGCGTTGTAGCAGCTGTACTCTTGAGTATTGCACACATGATATTGATTTTTTTATTCTAAATCTTTGCTAGTTTGCTTACTTATGAAATTTGTTTAGAAACCACAGTTGTCTCTTTGACTGCAAATTTACATGCATGCAATATCTGATACCATCGGCAGGCCTAAATTGAATCTCTTTTCTCCCAAAAATTCGTTTACCCCGAGTTCAAAGCCAAAGAAATACATCTACTACTAATAGAATCTGCTTCTAAGACAATTGCATTTAGTTTTAGCGCGCAGTTCAGTGGCTCTTTCCATTGCGCGCTAAAACATAATGCAGGTGGCTCAGCAGATTCTATTAGTAGTAGATGTATTTCTTTGAATTTGAACTTGGGGTAAACGAATTTTTGGGAGAAAATATATTCAATTTAGGCCTGCCGATGGTACCAGAAATTTCTTCCACTTTTAAAAGGTATAAAATAAAAAACTTCTATTGCAGAGGAATTGTACCCAACATTTACAATTATGAGTCAATTGCTTAACTCACTGAACTACCTAGCCTAATCTAATGGGACTTTATTAATTACAGACATTATACTTTTGCATGGCCTAATAAACACCTTACGATTGGCCAATTGAATACCTACTATCGTCCATTGAATAGATGCGGATTTCTGGCGATTTCTCGCAAGTTTTGGTCAATTCGATGATGCTCTTTCCAATAAAAAAAGAATCAGAACGATTGGACATTTCTGTGAAGCACAAAATCCTTATCAATTTTAAGATCTAGCAATAACCTCAAAAACATACACCTGGGTCGAAAAGAGGGGTTGGGCGCTGACACTCCGCTAAAGCTCCGTTCGCGCCTGCCCAATAAGAATCCCTTAATTGTGGTGAATTGCTTTCCATAGACAACGTTTTGCCTAGAACAGGAGCTTAACGGCAGTTGTTAAACTTTAAGCTCGCTGCCATTTGGCCATGACAGCCACTCCATCATTTGCTGCTGTTTTAATTGTCGATAGCCAGCTGGGTGGCTGGCTGAAATTCAATGCGCCCCTGGTCTAGCATATTTTCAACGGCAGAAACTAATAATAGTGCAACTTTATGGCAAGCGTCCGCCAGTCATCTAGCACTATGATAGACAACCGCTACCGCTTGTTTGACACCCAAGCAATCCGTCTCAAACTAGAGTTCACAAATCAGCGGCGTTCCATTCCAGCTGCTTGGCTTCATCCAATTTGAATGCCCATGCAATTTCTCCATCATCCCTTGCTGATGTTTCAAGAAATTATTATGAGCGCTTGCATTTTCTTTTGTTCCAATTTCACAAAGGCATTCTTTTGCGCGTCAAATAAGTTGGAACTCAAAAGCAAAGGCAGGCCTCAAATGCAGTAGTGGACCCGGCAGCCATGCGTGAAGCAGTGGTGGAGCTGGGCGGAGTCGCGGAGGCCGTCAATCCGCTCTGCCCTGTGGACCTGGTCATCGATCATTCCGTCCAAGTGGACCATTTTGGGGAGTTGGCGGCCTTTTTGGATCAGTTCTTTTCTTGGGCATCCTTTGAGCCGTTGAAATGTAGTCCCACGACGCTGGCGTGGAGCCAGGCGACGGAGTTTGAGCGGAACTCGGAGCGATTTTGATTTCTCAAGTGGGGCGCCAGGGCCTTCAAGAATATGCTGATAGTACCGCCAGGCTCCGGCATTGTGCACCAGGTCAATCTGGAGGTTGGCATTTTCATCGCACTTCATTTGTTTAGTTAATTTTTTTTTATCGAGTTTCACTCGTTTCATCGCGGTCTGCAAAAATTCTGTAAAAATTCTCAAAATAATGAACTATTTTTGTAAAAACTAAAACTTTTTAAGGCTTGGCATCATTGACGGCTTACATAATTTCGGATGTCCAGAAGAGCCATTGATATTACTGTTGAGAAATCCCCCTCTTTTTATAACACCAAAACATCAGCTGACACTACAACTCAATTCTGCAGCACTTGGCCCGGGTGGTGTTCAAGACGGAATCCGAGGACGAGATCTCCCTCTACCCCGACTCCGTGGTGGGCACCGACTCACACACCACCATGATATGCGGCCTTGGGGTCCCTGGCTGGGGTTGGCTTTCCATCCAACGCCTTCAACTGTCTGAGATAGTGGATGAATGGCCTGTGTAGGTGTGGGCGGGATAGAGGCGGAGGCAGTGATGCTGGGTCAGCTCATCGCCATGGTGATCCCCGAGGTAGTGGGTTTTCGGATGACTGGATCCATTCCGGTTTGCACCTCACCATCACCTAGGTTTGCTAGTGCAGGCTAACCAAGTGTACTGCTTTAGGGGAAATTAGGCGTTGTTCTTGCACTGCTTCGTTACTTCAATTTGCATTGAAGGCATATCTATAACTCGAGCCTATGTTCACATATGAAACATAAAACGTGCTACATTATGCTTACTCGCTCTTCAGCATCACCTAGCCTTCAAGTTGGGAATAGACGATTTTGAGATGAATTCCCTTCTTTCTATCGAGAAGAATAATTTATGACCAACCTAAACTTGAACCTCTGTTGGAACGCTTAAAGGAGTTGTAGCTGAATAGGCATTACCAATTCCTTCTCTCGAAATACTGACCTATACCCAGCCGTGAAACATAAAGAAGCCAAGTAGCCGCTGCAGAAGCTTCGAGGGGTCGGCGGCGTGGTGGGAAAGTTTGTGGAGTACTTCGGGCCGGCTGTGGCGGGGCTGACGATCGGGGACTGGGCCACCATCGCCAACATGTGCCCAGAGTACCGGGCCACAGTCGGCGTCTTCCCTGTGGATTGTCGGTTTTTGCCTCCCCTACACCTTATTTTATTACCCTGTGCCCTTCCTGGGGACCGTGATATGCCTCCAATAACCCTAAAAACATACACCTGGGTCGAAATGAGGGGCTGGGCGCTGATGGTTTGCTTTGCTCCCTCGCGCCAGCCCAATACCGGGTGGTCCTCCCAAAATTTGACGAGATTTGACAAACAATATCTCAGGCCTATTAAAAGCTAGATAGTTGAAATTTTGAGTTTTTCAACTCTCTAGCTTTTAATGTGCCTGAGATATTGGTAGTCAAATTTCGTCAAATTTTGGGAGGACCACCCGGTATTTTTGTTTTTTCTCATTTTTTCGAAAGTTTTTTCACACCGCGAAAGTACACATGCAATAAAATCAATATTCAGTTTACACAGCAGTTTGGTCGATCAACATTTACCATCGCTTTTACTGCTGCATTTGAAAAGATGTTTTGCGGCTTGTGCAAAGTTAAACTTGGCTCCAGCCAACAAGTACTCCACGTGAGCCGACATCATCTCGGCGATTCAGCCTCTAAGCCTAAGTGGAGCTGTCCTGATTGCTCATTTCTCACCCACTCCTCAACCTCCGCCGCCACCCACACCATACTCAATGCTCACCAGCCCATCAATCTGCAACTTCCATTCCGCGCCCTCTCCGATACCCTCGCCCTCGTTGTCAAGGAGATAACTGGCCTCCAAGAAATAGCAATGGTCAAGGATTGCCAGGCTGAAAGGGATGCAGAAAGATGCGCGAAACTGTCAGATCCCATAAAGAAGGAAAGGCCTACGAGTCGTGGATCAGGGTAAGTGTTTGAGGCACCGGCGATTAAGAAGCAGCAAACATATCCGTTGACCTTTGAGGATGTCATGACCTGTCTCAGATTCAACAAACAAATACGTACTGCCAAAAAGTTTCGAATTCAAATTATTTTCCTAATTTTTCCTGAAATGGAACCAGTTAAAGCAGGATGCAACGCTTGGAGTATCACATAATCGGATGCCTGAAACTACGCCCCTTCTCATGTGCCGGCTGTGGTACTACCAGGGTTTTCCGGCATGACCTGAGAGCACACCAGAAGTCTTCGGAAAACTGCAGGTTAGTCAACATATACCAGCTGAATGTCAGCTGAATGGGTCAAAAACTTCAGCGCTGCTGATATCATCCTTTTGAACAAACAGGACGACGATGAAGCTATTCGCAGCGGCTTTACTGACTGTTTCAATGTGCATGCGGGTTTATGGAAAGGACTTTTTTGATAATCAGTTAATCAGATAATCAGTTGATATCACAGTATTAGTATTTGTATATAGTATTATATCACAGTATTATCACAGTACCTATAGTAAAAAATTACTGCAAAATGATTTACTAGAATATTATAAGTTATCATTTCATTTGCTCTGAAACTTTGGCCTTGTTGCTTCAGATAAATAATGTGTCAGATCAGATAAATAGTAAATGATAAATTTGCCTTTTAGCTTAAAATCTATGGCGAAATGAACAGAATATTTTTGCCGCCCATTTTTGCTAATCCGATCAAAGGTGGTGGTGCCAGTCAGACAGAGAAGCCTGTCACGCCATGGCCCGGCTTAGCGCTAAGTAGGCGGCAGCATTTCACCTGAAGCAGAACGCTGATCTGAGTTCTGATTCATTCGAACAATCATGACAGATTTTGCTAACTGGCGTCGCTCTTCGGTTCTCACATTTCTCTTTCATTTACACTAAGGAACTCAAACATGCTCGCATTTCAGGAACGAAAATGGCGACAGGAAGCAATCGCTAAAGCCCAAAAGGCAAAGCACAGCGTCAAATGCATTTCACTTCTCCTTCTCACAATTGAGGTTTTTATGTATGACTTCTGAATCTTCCGTTTCATGTTATTTTGACAAAAAGGGTGGAACAAATTTGTGAAAACAACTATAGAACATAGAAGACGGAATCGCCATTTGCGGGAAAGGATTTTCGCGTTGGGTCTGACATTGACTGACAGTTAAGAGCTGTTAAGACATTGGAGCAGTTAAGTTAGGCTGCAAACAGGAAGAAATCATTAAGCTCATAGATTACTTCTTAACCGTCTGTTCTCTTAGCCTTGCAATTGAATCCATTGAACGAGACGGAATCCCAGAGTGCCCTGACACCATTGCTGGTGCGCTACAGTCGAGTTCGCGACCTGGAAGGTGATCAGTTGTATCTAGCCAGTACAGTTGTCTTCCTGACCGAAGTGACCAAGCTGATAACCTGTCTCTGTGTCCTCTATTTCCTGGTCGAGCCAAATCTGAAAAGGTGTCCACTTTTTGTTATCTCCAAGCCGAGCCTTAGCTAGCTTTTTGAAGCCTGCTTCGCAACGTAGCCCGCTCGCTGTTGGCAGAGCCTAGAGAAACGCTGAAGTTCTGCATCCCTTCCTGCCTCTACCTGCTCCAGAACAACCTCGCCTTCCTGGCCTTGTCCAATCTGGAAGCTACTACCTTCTGCGTAGGACTTTTTTATGGCACATAAGTTAGTATATTTCTTCATTTGATTATAATTTTTCAATGGCGAGGATAAATATTGGGTGTGAAATAGTAGGCCTAAGTTTAGAAATACACAAGAAACGAGGTTTAAAATGGTTTGCCATAATTAAAGGGGGGATAGAAATGCAAATTTTTGAGGTGAGCTATCAGCTGAAGATTGTGCCGACGGCCATTTTCTTCATGTACATCCTAGGAAGACGACTTTCACGTGTGCAAATTGGCGCGTTGCTGCTTTTGCTCACCGGCGTCGCCTTGGTTCAACTCAGTGACCAGAGTCTGTCAGAGGAGTTCGACCATGAAGACTAGCTGATTATATTTCAATTATTTCAATTTCGATTGTATTTCAATTATTCCCAAAATCCCTCCAAGCCCGTTTTTTACGCCTGAGCCAATTTATTACCTTTTGCAAATCCATTGCAAAACAACTAACCCATTTTGCTGGATGTGTTTTGTACTTTCAAACAGTTAAATTTCTAATATTTTAAAGAAAATTCTGAGCAATTTCCTGTCTGAAACTTGGTACGCGCATGTTTCAATTAATCGCTAAGCCAACGCTTGGAAACCGAGTAGCAATTTGAAGGGAAAGAATCAGCCCAAAAATTTGAAGATCATTGTGACCACACATCAAAAACTCAGTCATTAGTTGCATTGGAACCTTTTTGACAATGGCGATTCAAAAAGAGGATAATTGCGTCATTGGATTGTATTTCAGGAACACAAAGCAAGCTGGTAGGTTTCGGTGCAGTGCTAGCGATGGCTTTAGTCAGCAGCTTTGCTGGAGTTTACTTCGAAAAGGTTCTTTTATTCGCAGCTCAGCAAAAAACTTCCTCAGTTATCAGCCGCTTGCAGGTTTTAAAGGAATCCAAGGCCAACTTGTGGATCCAGAATGTCCGCATGGCCTTGTTGGGAATCCCATTTTCTCTGGTCCCCTTTCCAAAGACCTCATTTCATATCGACAAGATGAAGCTAGCAATTACAGTTGACAATTTTGACCAAAGACGCAGCGGTGGTGGTAAAAGATGGTGGAATGTTTGCGGGTATTGATGGGCTGGTGGCGCTCACAATCATTCTACACGCCAGCGGTGGTCTCATTGCCTCATTCGTTGTCAAATACGCGGACAACATTCTCAAGGTTTCGCCTTTTCAGTCCAAAGTTCTCTCACCAAGAAACCTCTTCTGCACTGTCTTCTGTCTGCACCTCTTCTTTAACGTTCGAATCAGCTGGCGAAAACAGAGCCATCTGCTTTATCACAGCCAAAACACCTAGTTCAAAAGCAAAAACCAAAAAATTCAAATTAAATTAAATTAAAAATTCCCCCATCAAATTCTCCTTGATGCTGAGATTTCTAACCAGGCGTGGAAGAGGCTTCCGCGACAGTCGAATTTGATAGGATTCTGATCTTTGCAGTCTATTCGCTCTCTCAGTCCATAGCTTTCCCGACTACGCGGCTAGCAATGGGCATGGCATATCTTTCCATCAATCTCCAATGGGCAAAGCGAACATAAAGATAGGCTGTGCTCCCCTTGTCTACCCAGATGTTGATCCAGGCTCCGCCCAAGTTGTCCCAGCTCCACTGACAGCGCCCATCTTTTACGTAGTAGAAACCCAGGGAGTAGCCGGCACCAGCGCCCACCCAGGCTTCCACCTTGCCTGAAAATGTTTGCTCATTAGTACATTTTGTTTTTATTGATTTCTGATTCAAGCATTTCATAAGCTGATTCCGACTAAAATGTGAAAAGATAAAAATAAATTGCAGCAATTGAATACAGAAGGCAGGTTGTCTGGTGAAAGCAATCATTCATCTTTCACAAATAAATTTCAAATCAGCAGCTGTTTAGAGTATGTTGCTTAGTGAATAAGTTTTACAAAACTTATCCACTCATTGGCATGCAAAAGGGACGGTGCATCGTTTGCAATAAGTTAATGAAGAAGGCTCAAGGCTTCCAAACATGTCGAAGCCGCAGTGAAGCAGAAATTGAGTTTGAGGGCAACAGCAAAGAGAACTAATTTCATAAGGACAGCTTGGCCTAGCCTGTACACTTCGGTTTGTTGGTTTGTTGAAAAATGAACAAGAGTAGACAGAAGTTTCTCACTGTTAGTCTAGTCTTTTCATAAAGTTCTTCTGAATAGTTGTATGAAAGAATATCTGTGAGAATTTTGAGAATAAATGTAAAGGTAAACTGTTTTTGTTGTCCGTTTTTGCTGAAAGCATATTTGACCACGGAGCAATCCTTACAGATGTGACTCGAAATTGTGACTCGAAATTGGGCTAGACCATCTATGGAAATGCATAACTGTGTTTAATATGGCTGGAAATAAAACGTCTATAAAACACATTGATACAACTCTTCAACATGCCTACTACAACTTGTCATCAATACAAACGAATCACTCTTTTACCTCCTGAAAGGTCAAAAAATTGTAGAAAGATCTGAAACTATTCTGAGAACAATCAAAACATCACGTTTTCGGAATGAAAGACTGAAAAAATGTAAAATAGTTTTTGCGTTGTAGCAGCTGCTGTACTCTTGAGAATTGCACACATGATAATGGTTTTTTGATTCTAAATCTTTGCTAGTTTGCTTACTTACGAAATTTGTTTAAAAACCACAGTTGTCCTATTGACTGCAAATTTACATGCATGCAATATGTTTGTGTTTTTCTCAATTTTTTCGAAATAGTTTTTTCACACCGCGAAAGTACACATCCAATAAAATCAATATTCAGTTTACACAGCAGCTAGGTCGACCAACATTTACCATCGCTTTTACTGCTGCATTTGGAAAGATGCTTTGCGGCTTGTGCAAAGTTAAACTTGGCTCCAGCCAACAAGTACTCCACGTGAGCCGACATCGTTCTCGGCGATTCAGCTTCTGAGCCTAAGTGGAGCTGTCCTGATTGCTCATTTCTCACCCACTCCTCAACCTCCGCCGCCACCCACACCATACTCACTGCTCACCAGCCCATCAATCTGCAACTTCCATTCCTCGCCCTCTCCGATACCCTCGCCCTCGTTACTAAAGACAAAACAGGACCAGCTGGTCTGAAAGAAATCGCTATGGACAAGGATCGCCAGGCTGATTGGGATGGAGAAAGATGGGAGAAATTGCCAGAGGCCATAAAGGAGAAAAGGCATACGGGTCGTGGACAAGCGTTTGAGGCACCGTTGATTGAGAAACGGCAAACATATCCATTGAACCTTGAGGATGTCATGACCTGTCGCAGATGCAACAAGCAAATACGCACGGCCAAAAAGTTTCGAATTCAAATGATTTTCCTAGTTTTTCCTGAACGAATAAACTGAAGCAGGATGCAACGCTTGGAGTATCATATCATTGGGTGCCTGAAGCTACGCCCCTTCTCATGTGCTGGCTGTGGTACTACCAGGGTTTTCCGGCATGACCTAAGAGCACACCAGAAGTCTTCGGAAAACTGCAGGTTAGTCAACATATACCAAAATTTTGTATTCTGAATGAGTCAAAAACTTCAGCGCTGCTGATATCATCCTTTTGAACAAACAGGACAACAATGAAGCAATTCGCAGCGGCTTTACTGACTGTTTCAATGTGCATGCTGGTTTATGGAAAGGCCTTATTTGATTAAAAAAAATTGTGAAAAAACTGATCAAATTGCAAAACAAGATGAAAAAATCATCCAATGCGTGAAATTGAATCAACATAAAACCAAAATACTGGCTTGCCAAACAGTTTTTTTGGTGTGTCTTCCGTTTATTCAACGGGAATCACAGAGCAGCCCTAGGACTGCACTGACAAGGTTTAGGCGACTGAAGGCATGTTGGTGGGGCATGTGAGGCTTGTCAAAAGGGGTTTAGTTCTGCTGCTGGTCTTCTTCTTCTCTCATCAGTGCCCGGAGCGACGCCAGCAGAGGCCTCCGCTTGCCCATTGCGATCTCAGCCGGCAGGCGCCTCCACAGACCTCCTACTCTGCATGGCCAGTGAACACGGCCCAGAGGCCCATCCTGTCCAATGGTCACAAAGTGATTAGAAGATGGCCTGGATTTAGAAGAGGGAAAAAGATTGGCAGTCCATGCCAGCTTTGCTGTTCTTCTGCAGAGGGGGGCTCATTCTCTCTGGTCCTCAAGAGGCATATTTGGAGGCTTTTATGGACTAAGAGAATGTCAGCTTGGGTACGCCTAGCTGCCAGCATCTCAAGGTTAGTATTTCTAAACGTTACTACTAAGCTATCTAGATATTTGTTACTAAAGGTACATTTAATCGGGGGCAGCAAATGTCTATTGTTGGATTTGAAATGCACAGTGAAGGTCGTATTTGTATGAAAACATGGAATTTCGGCCAGTTGGCAGTTCGGGGGCGGCGACTTCACAGTATTTGTAAAAAGTAGATTTACCTATAGTAGTAAAAATTACCAAAATGATAGAGTACAACGAATGATCAAGAAAGACAACAAGACGTTCGCTTAATGAACAACTCACATGAGGTAGGTAGCGAAATGGTCTCCGAATTAACTATAAGTTGTCACTTCATTTGCTCTGAAACTTTGGTCTTGTTGCCTTGGATAAATATGCCTTTGAGATGATTTTTGGCCTAGAATCTATGACAAAAATGAGCAGAATATGTGCTAGAATATGTGCCGCCTATTTTTGCTAATCCGATCAAACGTGTTGGTGCCAGTCAGACAGAGAAGCTGTCACGCCGTGGCCCGGCTTAGCGCTAAGTAGGCGGCAACATTTCCCTGAAGCAGAACGTTCAGTCAGTTCTGATTCATTCGAACAATCATGACGGATTTTGCCAACTGGCGTAGCTCTTCGGTTCTCACATTTCTCTTTCATTTACACTAAGGAACTCAAATAGGCTTGCAATTGAGGAACGAAAATGGCGACAGGAAGAAATCGCTCAAGCCCAAAAGGCAAAGCACAGCATCAAATGCATTTCACTTCTCCTTCTCACAATTGAGGTTTTGATGTATGACTTCTGATTCTTCCTTTTCACGTTTTTTCACAAAAAAATGTAGAACAAATTTATGAAAACAGGTATAGAACTTAGAAGACGGAATCGCAATTTGTGGGATAGAATTTTGGGATTGAGTCCGACATTGATTGACATGGAGCAGTTAAGTTAAGCTACTAACAGGAAGAAGCGTTTTTACGGATAATTATTTTTATAAATAATTAAGCTCATAAATTCCTGAGAGCATGATACTGGCTCTTTTCTAATGCGACTGTTCTCTTAGCTTTGCATTTTATTTTTGTTCATTGAACGAGACGGAATCCCAGAGTGCCCTGACACCATTGCTGGTGCGCTACAGTCGAATTCGCGACCTGGAAGGTGATCAGTTGTATCTAGCCAGTACAGTTGTCTTCCTGACCGAAGTGACCAAGCTGATAACCTGTCTCTGTGTCCTCTATTTCCTGGTGGAACCTAATCTGAAAAGGTGGCTACATTTTTGTTATCTCCAAGTCGAGCCGTAGGTAGCTTTTGACGTCTCTTTCGCAGCGTTGCTCGCTCGCTGTTGGCAGAGCCTAGAGAAACGCTGAAGTTCTGGATCCTTCCTGCCTCTACCTGCTCCAGAACAACCTCGCCTTCCTGGCCTTGTCCAATTTGGAAGCTACTACCTTCTGCGTAGGACTTTTTTATGGCACATAAATTAGTATATTTTTTTCATTTGATTATAATTTTTCAATGACGATGATAAATATTGGGTGTAAAATACTAATCCTAAGTTTAGAAATGCGCTAGGTCAGAAAGAAACGAGGCTTAAAATGTTTGCCATAAAGGGGGATAGAAATGCAATTTTTTGAGGTGAGCTATCAGCTGAAGATTGTGCCGACGGCAATTTTCTTCGTGTACATCCTAGGAAGACGGCTTTCACGTGTGCAAATTGGCGCTTTGGTACTTTTGTTCACTGGCGTCGCCTTGGTTCAATTCAGTGACCAGAGTCTGCCAGAGGAGTTCGACCAAGAAGGCTAGCTGATTATATTTCAATTATTTCAATTCCGATTGTATTTCAATTATTCCAAAAATTCTATTTATTACCTTTTGCAAATCCTTTGCAAAACAACTATCTCATTCTGCTGGATGTGTGTGTGTACTTTCAAACAGTTAAATTTCTAATAATTTGAAAAAAATTCCGTTCCTATGCCATAAAACTGAGCAATTTCCTGACTGAAACTTGGTACACGCATGTTTCAATTAATCGGTGTCAATACTTTGCCGGACAGTTTATTGTCACCGGTTAGGCTGGTTGTCAATCTTGGACTTTGCCGGAGAAAATGCCCCAGGACTTTGCCGGAGAGTGTGCGATTTTTTTCTCCGGCAAAGTCCAAGGTGGGTAACCCAATAATGACCCTGGACTTTGCCGGACATTTCTAAAAATTCTCAATTTAATTCTAAATTCTCAATACATAATTCTCAATTCTAAAAATTTCTAAATACATCAGTACAAATATGATGGAGTATAGTTAGTCTATACCGAGTTCGTCATGCTACTAGTTAGTCTGCCTACTGCCAGGAGTAGTACTAGGATACTGTTTACGGCAACCCCTTAGGCTTAGTCAAAATGCGTGTATACTGTGGCAGTACCACCCATAGTTGCTTAGGAGCCATGATCCATACTGTGGCAGTACCACCCATAGTTGCTTAGGAGCCATGATCCATACTGTGGCAGTACAACCCATAGTTGCTTAGGAGCCATGGTCCATACTGTGGCAGTACCACCCATAGTTGCTTAGGAGCCATGATCCATACTGTGGCAGTACCACCCATAGTTGCTTAGGAGCCATGGTCCATACTGTGGCAGTACCACCCATAGTTGCTTAGGAGCCATGTCCGGCAAAGTCCAAGGTGGGCAAGCCAATATTGACCCTGGACTTTGCCGGACACTACACTTTACCTCCGGCAAAGTCCACGTTGGCAACCCATATGTCTGGCAATGTGACAAATTTTAGGAATAGTCCGGCAATGTACTGGAGGGCAATTAATCGTTAAGTCAACACTTGGAAACCGAGTAGGCAATTTAAACGGCATTGTGACCACACGTCGAAAACTAATTCATTAGTTGCATTGGATTTTTTTGACAATGGCGACTCAAAACGAGGATAATTGCGTCATTGGATTTTATTTAAGGAACACAAAGCAAACTGGTAGGTTTCGGTGCAGTGCTGGCGATGGCTTCAATCAGCAGCTTTGCTGGAGTCTACTTCGAAAAGGCTCATTTATTCGCAGCTCAGCAAAACTGCATCATATTGGGCTGGCGCGAACGGAGCTTAAGCGAAGTGTCAGCGCAAAGCCCCTCTTTTCGACCCAGGTGTACGTTTTTGGGGTTATTGCTAGATCTTAAAATTGATAAGGATTTTACGCTTCATAGAAACGTCCAATCGTTCTGATTCTTTTTGCATTGGAAAGAGCATCATTGAATTGACCAAAACTCGCGAGAAATCATCAAAAATTGGCAAAATTCGTGAGAAAATCCCTCAAAACCATTTGTCCGAACTCCTCCTTCTCCTTCTTCTTCTTCTTCTTCTCCGCATCTATTCAATGGATGATAGTAGGTATTCAATTCATCCCCCACTCACCCCACTCCCCGGGTCCTTGGGCCTCATGTATTGATTTTTATTCATAAGTCTTCAGTTAAACAATGATGCATATGCACCAGTGGTGTAGTGGTCTAAGCGATTGAACAGCTAGTTGAAACTGGGAGGTTCGAATCATTCTTAGGCAATCATTTTTATTTTGGAAATTTTAAGTTGAGAAAATAACTGGTACCATCGGCTGATCAGAATTAGAGCTCTTTTCTCCCAAAAATCGATTGCCCTAAGTATAAATCATGAAAATTTCACAAAAATATGTTAATTTGCCAATAAATTTTTAATTGTTTTTTTTTCAAAATTAGAGCTCTTTTCTCCCAAAAATCGATTGCCCTAAGTATAAATCATGAAAATTTCACAAAAATTTGTTATTTTGCCAATAAATTTAAATTGTATTTTTGATTTTCGATTCTTTCTTTTCGTTATATTTCTAATAAGTTAGTTTTTTTTATTTTTTATATATTTTGTGCGCGGCCGCAGGCCGCCTGCCGCGGAGGGGAGGGCAGTCAGAGCTCCGGAGGCCGGATGGCATGGGTGCGGAGGCCCTGGAGCGAAGCCTAGCATGTGAAGCATGCTAGGTGAAGCGTAGGGGCCGTAGCACCCGTGCCCGGAGGCCGGAGGAGCTCTGGCGCCCTGCCTGAAGCGGCGGGCAGCCAAGGCCAGCTTAAGCAGTTACCCCATTTTTGCGTCCGTCTGTCCGCATATATATATATATATATATATATATATATATATATATATATATATATATATATATATATATATATATATATATATATATATGTGTGTGTCTTTCCGGGGCCCGTACTCCGCGGTTTTTCAACGAAATTGGCTGATTTTTTGCATGAAGGTTCGCCTAGGCGGTGCCTCAGGACCATTTTTGGCGCTTGGCGTAATTTTTTGATTTTCGCCCAAAACTCAATTTTTTGATGTTTCAAAATACGAAAAATCCTAAATTACTGGTTTTTCAATGGAATTAGCTGATTTTTGGCAGATACGTCCGTCTAAGTAACATTTCAAAACTGGCAAAAGGAATTTTTGAAATATTTATTATTTCTTGATTTATAGTCAATAACCTAAAATTTTGATGTTTCAAAAATTTAAACATGGTAAATTCATGGTTTTTCATTGAAATCTGCTGAAATGTGGCACGGAGGTTCATCTGGGTGGTATCTTAAAGTAAGGCCGCGCATCTCTTGGCAACAGCCGAGAATACCTTGTTTATCCAAAAATATCTTAATTTATTTTCGATTCTTTTATATTTGTTATATTTTTTAATGAGTTTATTTTTTTTCATATATTATAAAATAATATAAAATTGTTTTTATACATTTTATGCTATATTAAAAGTGGAAGAAATAACTGGTACCATCGGCAAGCCAAATGTGTGTCTCTTTTCTCCAAATTTTGTAATTGCCTCGAGCAAAAAGTCAAGGAAATACATCTACTACTAGTGGAATCTGCTGCGTCATCTGCATTTTGTTTTTGGGCGCACATGGAAAGAGACACTCAACTGCGCGCCAAAAACAAAATGCAACTGTCCAAGCAGCAGATTCCACTAGTAGTAGATGTATTTCCTTGACTTTTTGCTCGAGGCAATTACAAAATTTGGAGAAAAGAGACACACATTTGGCTTGCCGATGGTACCAGTTATATCATTCGCTTGCAGGTTTTAAAGGAATCCAAGGCCAACTTGTGGATCCAGAATGTCCGCATGGCCTTGTTGGGAATCCCATTTTCTCTGGTCCCCTTTCCAAAGATCTCATTTCATATCGACAATATGAAGCTAGCTATTACAGTTGACAATTTTGACCAAAGACGCAGCGGTGGTGGTAAAAGATGGTGGAATGTTTGCGGGCATTGATGGGCTGGTGGCGCTCACAATCATTCTACACGCCAGCGGTGGTCTCATTGCCTCATTCGTTGTCAAATACGCGGACAACATTCTCAAGGTTTCGCCTATTCAGTCCAAAGTTCTCTCACCATCGTTAAACCCCAGCCTACTGTTGTGTGCTCCTCTTCTTAAACGTTCGAATCAGCTGGCGAAAACAGAGCCATCTGCTTTATCATAGCCAAAACACCTAGTTCAAAATCAAAAAACAAAAAAATTCAAATTAAAATTAAATTAAAAATTTAATTAAATAAAAAAAATTAAATTAAAAATGAAATCAAAATGTAGGCCTACAGCCAGTCGGCGGCAATTCTGCTGTCGCTGGGCCTGCTGCGATTTCGACCGGAGTTGGAGTTCCTGGCCGGCACTGGCCTGGTCATACTCTCCATCTGCATCTACCAGCGATATCCCCCGCCCTCTGCCTCCTTTCCTCCAACCAATCGCTTTAACCTCAGAAACAAGGGGGAGGTTTAAGAAGTCTGATTGGAAAGCAAACAGTGGCCTTAAGTCTTGTGCTCAAGACAGCATTGAGGTTGAAATTTTATGTTATTTTTATGTAAAAACTGTTTGTGGAATCGGGGAATGTTAACCTGGAACCTGATATTTCGTTTATTCAAACGGCTTTTTATTCGTTACGGGCTTGTCATTTTGTCTTTTTTAATTGTCGAATTTTTATGATTTGCTGCTCTTTCTTGTTCCAAATTCCGCATAAATTTTGCAAAAAAAACTTGTGAAAGCAGCGGCAGATACGACGCTGACATTTTGAAACAAAAGAATACGCGCCTAATTCTTAAAATAAAAAAGCGGAGTCTGTGCATGACACATTTTCAAAACCCTGCTTCCTTGCTTCCTAATAAGAAACTTTAGTTCAACTTAAACCAAGTAAATAGCAGTAAAAAAAAGCTCTGCAATTCGAAAACCAGCTACAGTTTTACTTTCAAAATTAAGGTCACAATAAATCTACATTTGATCTTCACTATCAATCTAGGCAATCACTGTAAATTCACACACAACGTCATACACTGTAAATTCACACCCAAGCCAGCTGGCAAAGTCAATCGAAAAATGAATTGCAATCTTTGCAGCCTACAGCTGAGCCCGGGTGCAGAGGTGCAGCATGCCAGCAGACATCACCTCGGCGATGCTGGCTCACTGCCTCTCTGGCAATGCTCCAACTGCTCCTTCCTCTCCCGCTCCCCTGCTTCTGCTGCCACTCATTCCCTGCTCAATGGCCACCAGTCCATCAGCCTTCAGAGTCCTCAGCAAGCTTTAGCCAGCATGCTCACACTCATTCGGCCAGATACCTTAGCAATTAAAGAGAAGTCGGTGCCAGCACCAGAACACTTGGCTAGCGATGCAAGACTGGAGCCAGCCCCGAGTAAACTGGATGCTCAGCATTGTTTCGAGAATCTCCCGTTTTTGGTAAACGAAGGGGAAGATCAAGCAAAGCAGGGCAGACGGAAAGTGGAGGGACATTTTCTGAGGCCTCCTGCGAAACACCGGAAACGTCCTCCTGTGGTGAAGGACAAAATGTTTTGTCTTCGCTGCAAAAAAGAAGTACATACGGCGAAAAGGTATCCCGATTGAAATAGCGGCTATTGTGTACTATAGGTACATTTATTCTGGGGTACCAAATCTGGCTTTGGATACTGACTCTATAAAAGGCTTAGGCTTAGTCAATGCAATTTGTATAGTGGCAACTGCGTTTGCGTAGGTTTCGCTTGCAAAACCCTAAAGCTGGTCTCAAACATGATCAATAATTAGATGTACCTATAGTACACAATTACCAAAACAGCTGAGAACAAGTAATTTTGACCTGCTTTTTGCAGGTGGTATAATTTACAGAACCACGTGATCGGCTGTCTCAACCTTCGACCTTTTGCATGCGCTCAGTGTGGTTTGCCCATGAGGCGTCGAAGCGACGTTACGACGCATCAAAAAACCTCGAGGAAAGGATGCAGGTTGGTTTTTGATCGTTTTCGGTCGTCGTTGAGTGGCAGTTTTAGTCTGTGAAATGGGCAATATTTTAAGGAATGCAGAAGTAAAATTAGTCCAGCAAGAGCAGGATGAAATGGACATTCGAGACGGATTTCTGCGCTGTTTTAATATTGATGGGCAGCTTTGGAATGGTCTGTTTAGATAATACAAAGTAATAAAATCGCTCAATCAACGATCTTTGTGAGCATATTTTAAACGACTAAGCTTTACAAAATACCTCAACAAAAAACAATGTACTCTTGAAAATGTATTTTACATCGTTTCGTGACCTCGAACCTTTTGCAGCATGAAACGTTCTATGGTCTTTCAACACAGGCGTCTCAAAAATTAACCAATTCCACTATCCCTAGACTATGATTTTCACCATGGCCAGAATAATAGCATCTAAATGAATAATTTAATTGCATTTTGCATTCAAGATGAGCTGTCCGCTTTCACGTTACCCCCAGGCAAAATGTGCTCCAGACATTTACTGGAACTTAGCCATTTATGATACCGTTTTCTGCAGTCCGAAGATTTTTCTATGATTATCTATATCTATGGTTTTTTTGCCGTCTAATTTATGTTCATCATACTTTGCATGCCATCATCATGCGACAAAGAAACGATTCTAATGGTAATTTATGTTCTTTTCCGGCTTTCCACTTGCGTTTTGGCACTGTCCCCATCCATAAATGCTCCTATTGCAATACGGCTAAGAGGACTGATGCGAGCCTCTCAATGGCACATAGTGCACCAATTGTTTTCATTTTCAAATGCCTCTGTTCGATCATATTTTACTGCAGCTAAAAGCCTGTCGACAAAAAAACACAAATTATTTCTTGCGCCCGCCCATCATGGGAGGGATGAGCTGGGCCTCGCGTACGATGTCGCAGGCATTCCGACTCACCAAACCACAGCGGTGTGGACAAGCACAGGCCTG